>NDGM010958965.1:0-11465 GCA_002564305.1 Octomys mimax | reverse complement strand
TTCCTTCCTTCATTTTGAGTGTCGGGTATTTGTCCCAGCAACGAGAAGAGTAACTAAGACACATACGCTAATAAATTATCAGGTACAGTTCTTTCATACTTTAGTAAGGAAAACTCCTAGTTAATTAAAACAATAAAGCATTTGAAGTGCATCATGGTCTAGGGTTTTTGCAAGGGGAATAATATAATACAGGACACATTTTGTAATATTATTTTGTAAGAAATCCCCTAAGAATCATATACGAGAAGTGCAGGAAATGTCCACACACTAAATACTAACGAATCCAGCTGAGAGCCCGGATCGTAACACCCTGCATGAGTCCAGCTGAAACGCTAGAGCTCATAACAATGCCTCCCACAAGCCCACCTCAAGGCCTTCAGCCCAAGACAAAGTCTTCTACGGGCCCACTTCATGGATATGTGCTTGAAAGGCCTGAAGGTCAGCGGTGGAAGCCAGAAAGTCTGTGCCAGCAGGCTGACAGATCTGCGCTGGAGCCAGAAAGCAATGCTCAAGGTAAGCACCAGAGCTCCCCAAAAGGTACCACAGCCATCCTCAGTGACAGTGAGGTCCCGAGCTCCTCCAGCAATGAGGAAAGCTGAGTTCCCATCAGGAAATCCAATGGGACAAGCTTCTCCACAAGGGTGAGCAGTGAGTGCACCATCTTCCACTCCAGAGTCAAAAAGCAATGATAAAGGTGAAGACCAGAGTTCCCGCAAAATGAACCATCGCCGTTCTCAGCTACAGCAAGGTGCTGAGCTCCTTCTCTGACAAGAACAGCCAAGTTCATCAGGAAAGCCAGCATGACAAAGTCACCCAGCAGAACAGCCCAGGAGAACCAATGGCTTCCCACAGCTCCAATAGCTTCTCCAAACAGCATCTCTAACAGCGTTCCAACAGCTTCTCCAGCTCTGCCTCTCATGCTACGGGCAACAACCTTCGGGTGGGCCTCCCGCACCCAGCACCACTGTGGCTCAGTGCAGCTGAGTGTAACAAGCTGACTACCAGTTAGCCATCCACTACAAATGTATGTATGAGTAAAAGGCAAGAAACTATTAAGTAATTTATGGCAATTCCCACAATAAAACATTAACTTGCCTTCAAAATAGTTTCAAGTGTCTTTGGTCACCTTAGAAAATTTCTATGATAAATTAAGGGAAAAACTGCACATATACAGTACAGTCTCACTAGATTTAAAAAAAAAAAAAAGGAAAACATGAAGAAAAAAATATACCGATGCTATGGTGTGTTAGCATCTGCCAGACATCAGTGTGTTAGAGGCCTAGTTTCCAGCCTGTAGCACTCTCAGGAGTGGATGTGACCTTAACAGATGGGACCTAGTGGGAGGAAGTGAGGTCCTCAGGTATGTGCTCTTGGAGGAAATGACATCATGGGGGTGGGGGGTGTCCTTGAAAGGGATGCTGGGATTCCAGCCCCTCTTGTCTTGCTCCTTCAGTTCCTGTGAGGTGAACAGTCTTGTTTCTGTGTTTTGCCATAAGCCCAGAGCTACAGGGGCAAAGAAGGTCAGTTGAATTCTCAGAAACCATAAACCAAAACAAACCTTTGTGATTTTAAAGTTATCTCAGGAATTTGTCACAGTTACAGAAAGCTAATACAGTTAATATATTAAGCCTGAGGTGGTGAAGTGACAGGTAATATTTCTTCAACATTCCAGTCATCTTTGACGAACGTGCCTCTCTCTCTCTCTGTCTCTCTCTCTCTCTCTGTCTTTGTCTGTCTCTCTCTCTGTCTCTGTCTCTCTCTGTCTCTCTCTCTCTCTCCTCTTTCTCTCTCTCTTTTCTGTACTAGGGTTCAAACTCAGGACCTTGAGCTTGCCAGGCAGGCCCTTATGCCACTGAGCTATCTCCCCAGTCCAAGCGATGCATCTCTTTCATAATTAGCTGTTTTATGGGATAGGCAAAACTTTCTCAGCAGGAACACAAAAACTGCAAAACTAAAATAGCGGGTTTTCTTTAAGGAACTGTGATAATTCTGAGAGCTGTGGTTATGTCATGCCCCTATACTGTAATTTTATGAGTAATGCCAGAAAGTTAGAGTCGCTTCAAACCCCAGGCCCCTGCAGCAGTTATCCTGGACTTCCTACTTCTCTCAGGGTAGCCTGGAGTGCTACACGACACCGCCACGGTCAGAAACAATATTTTAAAGTGTTGGTGTTCTCCTCTGTTCTGCAATATCCTTAAATCCTGAGCGAAGGCAACTTCTAACTTCTTTTTGTTTGCTGCCTTCCGTTCTTACCGAAAGAGAGGACCATCAAACTTTCGGGCACATTTCCGGTCCCACGGTGCATGCAGCTTGTTTTTCTCAAAGACCCAGGGCCTTCCCGCGATCTAGGCAGGCACGGCTGTGTGGCCGCAGCTCTGGCAGCTGCTACCATTTCAAGAGAAACCACTAATTGCTGAGGAATTCGCCGAGCCCTAAGAAAGAACTTCTCTTTAGAGCATTCTCCTTGGGACCTCTCACAGATGCCCTTGTTCTCGGGCGAAGGCTCATTCCCCGCTGCAAAGCATTTTAAGGCAAAACTACTTGGGAAAAACAAAATGTTCTGGTGGGTTTGGATCCGCGGCGCTACGGTGCTGTTGGCACGGCGCTGCAAACCCACGGCCAGGACCCCTTTTTGCAAACGCAATAGCAATTTTACTAAAAATAAGAACTTGCTTTGCCCCCGAGGGAGGTCTGGTGAGGAGACACCACCTTTGTCCTTCGCTGTCCCACTGCCCTTTCATTTCCTGCTGGGTGCTGGAGTTTCAAAGCCTCCATAAAAATTACCGCTCTGCTGAGATTTTCCATCGTGGGTTCTTGGGAAATGTCCAGAAATATTTTGTGCTTTGGTTTCTGTTCTCAGCAGAAAGTGTTGTTCGTAGCTATCCCTTTTCTAAATTATATCTCCTTTTAAGATCTGAAAACTAAGCTTTTGTGTTTTTTAGGAAGCCAACAATTTTTTCCTGCCCTACACTGAGCTGTGAAGATTTGCTTAAGGGATGTGGAGCTGGACTTTGCGGTGACTGATGGTGCTTGAAGGTGGAGTGAAGTCACCACCACATTTCCCCATTAAGCGAGATTTTCCTGAGGTCAGTCTTCTTTGAGCTGGGTGATCACTTGACACCACAAGGTGGTCATTGTCCCTGTGCCTGGGCCCTGCAGGAATCCAGGCTGCTCCTGAGATGACCCAACCTATCGCTCAGCTTTTGTGACATGAACCTGTCAGCTTGGAGACGTTCACCCATCAGGTTAAGCCTGGTAACACTTAAACAATTTTTAAGAAGAAAAAAGAGTTGTGCAATTCATACTGATGCCTGCCTTGAGCCAGACTCTGGGTCGCAAAACGGTGAAATGCCCGCTCCCTACAGTCTTGCAGTACTCCCTGCGGCGGGCAGGCTCTTTCTTCCCCATTTATTTTTTTCCTACAAAGATTCCTTAAAGGCAAACATGCATGCATGCATGCATACACCCACGTATGCACACAGGCACACTCTTACACACACACACACACACACACACACACACAGAGGAAGGGAAGGGCCTTTCCAGCCTCAGCTTCTCTTCCCAGCTCTGCTTTCTCCACCTTGAGAAACACCGTGTTACCTAGCAGATTGGTGACTGATCTTGCCACTGACGCCCCTTGCAGGAGCAGGCCACCTAGAAGTGAGCGGGTCTCAATGTCCAATGGTGTGATGAACCTAGTGATTATAATGATGGTGAAATTTATTGAGCACTTATTTGCCAACTGCATTGTAAATTCCACCCACATAACTCCTGCTTTCTCACTTAAATCTTATCACCACCAAGAGGGGTAAATATTGTCATATTCCCTATTTATTGGAGTTAAGTAAATCCAACTAAGTGTCATAGTTTTTAGTTATTTCAAACTGCTACAACAAAATACCAAGAGCTGGTATTTTCTGAGCTAAGGTTAGACACTAGAAATTTCCTACTCTCACTTCTAAAGCATGAACATCCAAGAATCAATGTGGACTAATTCTGCTCCTGATTTTCAGACCCATGCTTCCTGCAGTACCCTCCTATGGTGAAGAGAGGGCACCTGGGTCTGGTTTCATCTTCTAAAGGCGCTAATTCCCTTTCCGGGGCTTTGCTTTCATAATCTGAGCCTGCAAAGGGCCCCCACCAAATATCATCTCTTTGAAGGGCGCTCCATACATGAATTTTGGAAAAGAAACAAATGCCATTAGCAAAAGCCAATGAAGGAGGGGAGCAGGAATTAAAAGCAAGCTGCCAGAGCACTTGCTTTCTATTTCTACCATTTTGGACTAAACCACCAAAGGGTCCATGTTTGTTACAGTTATTACTTCCACAGGCTTCCAGGACTAGGGCTCAAGGCTGCAGATCTCCGCTGTCCACTGAACTAGTGTGTAACCACCTTGGGCAGTATACAAAATACCCAAAGACAAGCACTACAGTCTCACACGACAACCTCACGCTCTCGTAGTGGCTTCAACAAATACTACTTCCTGTACTATTTGGCATTAAATTGATTAAAAAGTATAGAATATAAAGTTTTACAGGTGACTCTAACAGAGTACGAGGTGAATGCCAATATCTGTTTCCTTTAATAGCACTTAGAAGTTTGTAGGCATTTAAGAAGCATTACGTTGTATTTTATAATACGTATTAGAGTATTACATATTATTTTGTAGTAATATGCTTAAGGAGAGAGTAGATTTACCTTAAAAACTGTAAAACACTAAAAATTAAAAACATTTAAAGAAATCAACTTAGATTTACTTATTTATTTGATACAGAGTCTCACTACACAATTCCAACTCATAGTGATCCTCCTGTCTCATACTCCCCAGCGCTGGAATTACAGGTATGTGCCACCACACCCAGGAACTGACACAGCATGTGGTATCAGGGATTGAACCCAGCTTCACTGTGCTTGCCAGGTAGGTTCTTAGACCACTGAGCTAGCTTCCTAGCCTAGCTCAGTGCTCTTCTACGCTGGTTTATCTCTTGCTCTGACACAAGCTCTCACAAGTACTATTGCCACAAAATATCTTAAATATCATTATTATACTGATTACATGCTATTTAATTTTGTAGGTATAATATCTTTTACTTAATCCCTTATTGTTACACATCTTAGTTTTTAAACTATTTTGTTGTTGAAAACAATGCAGGGATTTTACTTTAACAAATTATCGTGTATATTCAAAGTTATTTCCTTAAGATAATTTCTTAAAAGTTGAATTACAAGGTTAAGGACATGAACCATAGGGATTTTTTTCCTTCTAGAAACATTATACTATAGTAAGCCCCATAGCTAAGTCAGAGTTCCCATTTTTTCACTTTTGCTAACCTTAGGTATTACAAAAATTTCAAGTCATTATTAATGTAAGAGAAAAATAGCATTTTTGTTTTATTTTTCATTTCTTTCATTATTATGAAACAGGCAAGTTTTTAATGTTTTTGGCTCTTTCTTATTTTATTGCATTTTGATAAGCATATTTTATAAAATTGGCTCAATACCAAATATTCTGATGAGGTGCTAAAAAAAGTTTTAGTTTTTTTTTTTTCTGTAATCTTCCCTCATTTAGATTCATAAGCCATGCCTTTTCATCAGGAGATCAGTATAAGGAGTGAGCCACCTGGGTGAGGGCTTGGCCAGCGTGGGGCCAGCGTGGGGCTTTTCCGCTGCTGAAGGACATGAACACAGCAGTCACGAAAGGAAAATTTGAAGAAATGAGCTCAGAATGACTAATATGACCCAGAAAGGACCTGTTTCTGACCTGACTCCAAACTTAATGCAGAATTCCTACATTATTTGTGGCTCCAAAAATGTTATTTGTTGGCCAATAGTCTGGAGCTATCAAATTCAGTCCTATCTGTAATTGAATTAGAGACTCACATTCTTTCCCCCAAGAAGACCAGGCTACCAAACCCTGCCTTTGATTGGATAGTATCGAGCTGGATGTCAGCCAAGTAACGAGATCTCTACTTATAGAAAATGTCAAGGGCGATAAGCATAAAAGAGTAGTAAGATCATCATTTTCTAATTAAATAATTGAACATGAGCAGAGAGAAAATTCCTGCCAAATAACATTCAGGACAAATGTTCTGTCCTAAGAAGAGGATTAAAAGTTTCTAGAATCTTAAAAGATCTAAAAATGCAAAACAATATGGGCTCCAGTAGATGTGAGCAATGATGTGTAGACGTCCAAGGGATGTGGTCCAGTCAAAAAGAAAGTGACTCATTCCTCAACAGTCAAAATAAATGCCAGCTGTCGTTTCCATGCTCATGGTTGGTAGGTATTCAAGAATTTAAGCATTGAAAAAGGGTATTGTTTTTGCTATTGGAATATCCACTTCTCTATCTCACCTCAAGCTGTGAGAGCAAAGCACATTACATTACACATCCATCAGTTGAAGACCGCATGTCCCACCACCGTAAATCACTCAAAGTAACAGATTTACAGGTCCTACCTCCCATTGACTTCTGGAGCAGACACTAAATGTAAACATCATGGTGGGACACCAGGACAAGCCTGCCACCATGCAACAGAGGAGGCACTCTGGTGGGATGGGATGCCTGGTGTTGTCATCCCCACCTGCTGGATGAGAAGACCAAGCCTGTAGGAAGGAAGCTTGGTCAAGATTATATCATCAGTGATAGAACCAAGAACTGAACTCAAAGCTCCCATTCCAAAATTCTGTTCCTTCAACTACAAAAGAATACCAGCTCGTGCATCATTGAATCTCTATTCCGTACCATAAAAGTGAGTTTAAACTGTGT
This sequence comes from Octomys mimax, assembly GCA_002564305.1. Taxonomy (NCBI): domain Eukaryota; kingdom Metazoa; phylum Chordata; class Mammalia; order Rodentia; family Octodontidae; genus Octomys; species Octomys mimax. The sequence goes on along the minus strand of NDGM010958965.1, from coordinate 4,699 downwards.
GTGATGGTACACTCCCATAATCTCAGCTACTTGGGAAGATGAGGCAGGAGGATTGCCGGGATCTAGGAAAGTCTGGGCAACTTAATAGGACTCTGTCTCAAAATATAAAATTTTAAAAGGCTGGAAATTAGAGTGCTTGCCTGGTATGTGTGAGCCCTTGGTTTTATCCTAAGCACCACAAACAAGTGAGTTTAATACTATTATATCATAAAGGTTATTTCCTGTTCTATATTTTTATACCTAGTTTATTTCCCAAATAACTCAGAGTCAGCCCAGTGTGGTGGCGCACGTTTGTAATACCAGCCCTCGGGAGGCTGAGACAGAAGGAGTGCTATGAGCTTGAGGCCACCCTGGGATACATGGTGAGTTCAGGGCTGGTCTGAACTGCACAGGGAGACCCTGCATCTAAAAGCAAACATATTTTAATATATTTGCTTTTTTTTTTTCATTTACACTGTTAATTTCTCTTAGCTCATTGAAAAAAACAGCCTTGTGCTGTTACGATTTTTTCTTCTTTGTAAGAGAATCAACAGGGTCTTGTACCTTGAGCAACTACTTTTAAGATAATGATACACAGTGCATTAATTGTTATTCTAACAAACAAAACCAAAAAATAGCAAATCCAGAGCCACCTATGAGGGTACAGCAAAGTGGAAAGAGAAAGGGAAAACAGAGGGGACACTAGAGAGAAGAGACATAAAGAATTGAGACTGCATCTTAGAACCATACCAGCTAGCGTTCTGTGACTGTCACAGGCCAAGCACCATTCTAAGTGCTTTCCATAGACGAACTTGGTTAATCAATGTCCCAGTGAAGCAGGCACCAAAATCGCCCCGATTTTACAACTACAAGACGCAAAACAGAAAAGCTCAGGAAGCTTTCCAACTCGCACACCTAACAGGTGGTAGAGCCTGGCTCTAACCCTAAGCAGTCCTGGCCCAGAACCCACACTGTGAGCACCAGAGTAGTCTGCCTCCTAAGTAGCCTTGGCACATGTGCTTTTGCAGTGTCCTTAGCATCACACAACATGCTTTGGTTGTTCTCAGCATGAGTTTGATCCAGAGTTCTAAGACACAATCCAAGCTCCCTCAGGCACTGCTGGTTGTGCAGTGTTGGGCAAGGCACTTCATTCTTTTGTGCCTGTTTCCTCATCTGTCGATTTTGATAACATCAGCATCATGGGTTAGATTTAAAGGGGTCCCCAGTACCTCACGTGCTTGAAAGGTGGTTGCATCACAGGGTGCTCTAGCTGACCTGCTGCTAGGGGCAGCAGGCCTGTCTGGAGGGGGTCACTGCTCACTGGGGCGTGACCTGGAAGAGTATGTCCTCGCTCCTGGCCTCCATCCTTGCTCCCTGTGTCCTGCTCCCCATGACATGGGCACCTCTCTCCATTGAGCTCCTCTATCTTGGGGCCAACTGAGTATGGACTGAGTTCACTGAAACTGAACAAAACAGACCTCTCCTTCTTGAAATTATGGTGCCAGTATTCTGTCCCAGCAGAGGGGGATGACAGGGACAGTTAGAAACCATCAAATATTTATTTTTTTTATTTTTTATTTTTTTTTGTTCAGGGTCTCACTACATAGCCCACCTTAGTAGTGATCTTCCTGATTTCTGCCTCCCAAGTGCTGGGATTACAGGCGCGCACCACCGTGCCCAGACTCAGAAACCATCAACTATTTAGATTGAGGATTAAATCAAAATATGAACAAGAAGCACTTAGCACTGTATGTGTCACAAGGTAAAATGATTAACTATTACACTGATGTTAACTAGTGAAGTTACGGTGAGGAGACATAACACTCTGAGACTGTTACTTTTGTGGTTTAGTTTGGTCATATTTTCAGAGAAGAATCTGAATCATCAAGACTCAGCATACGAAATCAGGCCTAGAAAATATGATCCCTAACTGACGCAGCTTAAGTTTAGCTAAACTCTAGCTTTTGGTCCAGTTGCTTGACCTTTTCAACTTGACAAGCCTAGCTTATCCAGTCCTCGATGTTCCTACTGATTTTTTTAAAAAATGATGTAAGTTTTCTAAGTAAGTTTATTAATTTTACATTTTAAAAGTTCAAAGCTACTCATGGAAATACAGAGATTGTGGAAATGTATCGAAGGAAAAATCCACTCAAGTCGCATATTTTTATAACGGTGGGAACTGAGCAAGTCAGAATTCTGGTTTACAGCACACTGCTGTCATTGGTTCCTGTGCAGCCATCTTCTTATTTAATTTACTCATCATTAAGTGACAAAGTAGGTAGCAAAAACCCACTGCCGGGACTAGGAAGCAGTACCCATCCCGGACCCCATCCTCTGCCTGTTGTTCCTCGATTCCTCCTGACCCTGTGTCTCAGTTATTTTCTCTTGTTGCTGAGACAAAAATAGCCAACACCCAAAATTAAGAAAGGAAAGGTTTATTTAGCTCACAGTTAGTGGAGGTTTCCGACCACACTCCGTTGCCTCCGAGGCAGAGCGGCACAGGGCCGAGGGCAGCAGTTCATGGCAGCGGAAAGCAGCAAAGAGCAAAGGGAGGAGCAGTGGCTGCAGCACCTAGCAAGCCTCTCTCCCTCTCTTATATTGTAACCAGATTACCCACCCCAAGGCGGGTATAGCACTCACATTCACAGTCCCAGCATTGTTTACAAAACGAGGATCCTATTTCCCTGCTGAGTGCCTTAAACTTCTGAACTTCTCAAGGTGACACAAAGAATCAACCATTATATGAGGCTATTTCAAAACTTTTTTATTCTCTGTTATTAATGGGTAGTCCAAGATTTTTTCAATCTTTAAACACATGCATTTTTTTACATTATTAAGATCAAATGTAAAAAAGCAGTTTTACATTCTTCCATATGCTTATCTGTGAACTGGTATTGTATTTAAGAATTTCTCATTTTACTGCAAGGTTTTGTAGACAATAACATCTTATTCAGTGGTTTATTTACTCATTGATTTTGTAATTGTTAGACATTAAGATTGTCATTATGGCCAACCTGAACTACATAGTGAAATCCTGTCTTAAAACAGAACTACATTGACATTTTTTCTGAATTAACATCTTCTTTCAAAGCTGTGTGTGGAGCGCTGTGCGGCAGCCTGTGAGAGACATAAAGATCTAAGTTATGCCCTGGCTGTTTGGTTCTCTCATCACTGTTCATCCACTTCACTGCTAGCAGCTTTAGACATAATAAATACAATGCAATGATTTTTATCAGTTTGTACAGAGAGATAGCAATAAGCGTTATATCCAATTCATTCAGAGTCCCTCCAAAGGCCTGAAGATGCTGGCACTGTTGTGATTCTGTTGCCTGGCAATGAAAGAAAAAATGCGGGTTTTAAGAAATCATTTGGTAGAAAAGTCTATACCAAGTGAATAAAGGTTAATGAATTACACTGGAGCTATGAGAGCCTCAGCAAAGTTGTCTGAGGAGGGAACATTGAAGATTACGTGTTGAAAGCAAGCCAAACAATACCGTCAAGAGCAAAACGTTCCCAAACTCAGAAAAAGGAAATAGGAGGCTAATTTGTGATAAAATGGAGAGCCTGAAACAAAAAAACTTGAACTTGAAGTGGTTCTCCTGCCTCAGCCTCCAGAGTGCTGGGATTACAAGGGTGCATCATCAAGCCTGGCAATACAGTTCTATAAACATTAAAAATGTTTATCTCCAGTTTGGAAGAGCTAAATGACTTTGATTCCATATCAACTCCCAAAGTCTTCCCTTCTTCCTCTCGCTGAGGCACTGGTGAGTGTATCTTTGATGGGTCCCTTCTGTCATCCACACCCCACCTTCACTATGTCAGACATCCTTGCCTTCAGATTAGGTTTGAAGGCTACATGGGCTTAATTTTACAAGAAGTTTAAGCGTAATGTAAAACACCCTGGTATTCCTATCCCATATCAAGCACATATTTCCTAAATTATTTTCATTTCCTTTTAAAATGCACTGAGAAGCCGAGCCGGCCGTTGAGTCCCCCTCCCGCAGATGAGTGCGTGGAGTAGCGATGCTTTCTGTCTGTGCCTTCATCCCTTCATCTGTAAAATGGGCACAAAGCACAGCCCCCGTCCACATGGCTACATGGAGCACAGCACCCATTCACATGGATTTTATGAAGTCAGGGACCCTCTTTCATAAGGACTTTATATTTTGACCCCAAATGATTACTTGTTCTTTCTCTTTCATTTCTCTAATGAGTCTTTATGTTCCAGAGACTATTTAAAAAGCTTTAGCTGGACATAATCAGCAGGATGTGCCCTTTCAATTCTTGCTGCTGCCGTGCCCATTATACAGAAGGGCAGTGTCACTTGCAGTTTACCCAGTTTGCCATGAGGGCTTCTTTGCTCAGCTTATCTTGGTGTTGACAGCCTGGGGCTTGTGACACTCCTCCAGAAATATTGAATTCATGTTCCTACTCCCAGAGGCCAATTATATATCAATAGCTGTAATTTTCCCAGTAGATAGTGGGGTCTAGACCACAAAGAGTGTACTGTTTCTCCGAACAGAAAGTCCAGAGCGGGGGTCAGTCCTCTCGGGTTTCTGCTTATTAGGGAAGAAAAGTGTTTCTTCCAGCATCCTCAGGCAGCACCTCTGCTCTGGCTTCCCCCACGGCGGAGGGTGCTTGCTGAGCACAACCCCTCTGCAGCTCAGGGCGAGGCTGGGAAGGGCGGAGTCCGCGCACCGCGTGCATTTGGTCAGTCCGC
>NDGM010958936.1:0-12997 GCA_002564305.1 Octomys mimax | reverse complement strand
TTTTTTTTTTTTTTGATGATCATATGTTTTCTTTGATGGATGTAAATGTTTGCTTTTGCCTTTGTCATATTCATCCTTTTTGCTGTATACTTTATAATTAAAAAGCATTAAGTTCTTTTTTATATTTTTTGTATGAAGATATATTTATTGTTAAATTGTTCTCTATTAAACTTTTTTATGCTTCATTTTGGTAAACACACTGGTAGTTCTACCGCTTAGCTGTTTTACATTGGAAGCATTTCCATCCTTTTCCACAGAATACTCTGCATTTTCCCTGTCCACTCATGATATTAAATACATTATCCATTACAGTTTCTAGTATTTGTCTTTCTCCTTGAGTTTTACTGAGTCCTTCTCATGTATTCTCACACCAACACTATGAGTTCTTTATATCTTATTGCTTTAATAATAAAATAATATTTTAGTACTATGGATTTATAACATTTAAAATTTGCCAGAGAAAGATTTCTCCCTCAATTCCTACTGGGTTATACAAAGGTATTTGGAAGACTGTGCCATATTGGAGGAGACAATGCACAGCGTCACAAAACTGGAGACAAGAGACTCTCAGATGATGGTGCCTACATGCCAGTGACTAATAAATCTTCAAAGGAGGTCCTCCATTCTGATGAAAATTATACTATTTCAAGCTCAGAGGACTATGAACTATCATTCTTTGGATGTTATAGGTCAAACAATTTTTGTAAAAAGAAACTAATGTCATTGTAAGTAAAAGGTGGAATATATATATAGATCATATATATATATATATATATATATATATATATATATCCTATACTGTATGTGTTCTATACATGTTCTTATTTTTTGGGTGCTGAGGCACAAGCCCAGGGCTTCCTACTTGCTAGAAAGCATTCTACCACTGAGCTAAATCTCCAGCCCCAACCAATTTATATTTTGAAAGAATTTTCTGTACTTACTTTCTGTAATAGTATATTCTTTGCGTTTTTTTAAAAAATAAATTGCTTCTGGAAGCTCAAAATCTTTTGGTGCTTAGCTCCCTGAAGAATAAGACTTATCTTCATTCTCAGCCCATGGTATTTTCTATGATATCAGTTGCCTAATGTTGGTTGGGAGTGCTTACCTTATATCTCCATTTCAGACCTTCTCTACAGATGCAGACTCAGGTAGAGAGGTGTGTGGCTTCTCCAGAGCGATCACATTGTCACCTCCCTTCTTTCAGTATTTTCTGACTCCATGAGACATATATCAAATCTCAATTCTGCAGAAAGTAAGATAAAATGTAACTCTAGAATTATCATTTTTCCTGTAAAATTCATCACAAAGTGTGAATAATTTAATATCTAAAATGACTCTGCTTTATAACACAATGTCAATTAAGTGTTCTTAAATCACTGAAGCAATAGCAAAATCTTTTCTTAATTCTCTCACCTCTATGAACTTCTATTTCCTCCTTTTAATCCAGATCCTATGTTGCAGAAAGAACAATTGTTAGAAAATATAACTACATCCCAGGAATTTCTCTATTTCTCGATAGTCTTGCAATAAAATTCTTGCAAAATTCTCATACAGCCTTTCATTGCCTGGCCCCTGTCTTCTGTTTTACACTCATGTGTTAACTCTCTATCCTTGATTTTGTGTTCTGAGTAATGAAAGCAATATTGTGACTCTATCTTTAAAATCTTTGTAAATATAGTTCTTATGACCTGGCACAACAAGATGAATTCTTATGTATCTTTTACACCTCAGCTAAGAAAATTACTTTCAGGAAGCATTCCTTAAGCCCTAGCAAACTAGCCACATAATACTGCTACAAATGTCACGTGTCTCTATATGTATGTGTAGCATTTCTACAACATGTAATTAAGTTTAAGGTGAAAGTTTAATGTAATCTGTTTTTGGTAGAGGTTAAATATTATGCTGCTGTAGACAACCTTTGTGTTTTGCTTACTTTTTTGTTGTTACTACATGAAAAAAACAAAGCCTTGAAAAATATTTAGTTACTAATTTAGTAACTAAATTAGTTTACTGATTTAGGAAATTAGTAACTTTTATGGGTAGACATTTAATAAATTAGTTATATGACTACTTGTAAATAATCTTTGAAATAACTAAAATTTGGAATAAGATTTATAATGCAGTCTTTCCATTGTGGTCTTTGAGCACAAGGCTCTAGAAAATAAGAAACTGGCAAATTTTTTCATATTGTGAGTTATTATTTGCCAATTCATGACACATTAATATCAAACCATGTTTAAGACGGGATTATTATTCACATGTAGTTGATATGTATAAATATATTGATATTAAAAATGAAGAAAATAAAAGCTAAATTTAGACAAGTGAAAAATAGCAATTACAGAAATCTGGGATATGATCATATTAATCAAGAAATGTAACAGAAAAAATAAGTGACTTAGTTTCCTTACATGCATTTTCAGCCCAATTTGATCATAAAGGCCTATTTCCATTAATTATTTATGGAGTAAGGGGTTTGCATAAAAACTAGGTGTTTAGGAAAGCTAGAGAATCTATGATAACATCATTGAAGTGTTGAAGGTAATATCAACTTGATGTTGTCTTGAAGGTCTGACACAGAGAATGAAGCCCAATGTGTAGCCATTTGCTGCTGTCATATCTGCCCTGTTGGTGATTATGGAGACACTTGAAATCCAACTGTGGCATACCTTCATCCTGTTTGAAAAATAATGATTTTTACTTTTATCTTCTAACCCTCATGTATATTTCTTCCACTAGGAAACTTTAATTCTCAACCACACAGAGAAAGTGAAATCAGGAAAGAGGGCAGGAGACAACTTATTTTGGGTGGAGTTAATATATTGTGGAACCACATTAATAAAAAATTCCAGAGTTTATGCAGAAGCTTGACCAACTGAGAAAGACATGCACAGTTTGCTCAGCTGACTGACCAATACTTGGACAAAATTATGGTCTGCATTAATATATCAGTATTGATTTGATTTACAGTATATCATAAAAACATAGAGAAACAATCATACCAGGTGAAGGAGGACTAGTGTTCCAAATATCTCTCTGAGGGGTCTAGTGCATATTGAATTTATCAAGACTTTTAGAAAGTTACTGGCATAGTAGCCTAGATAAACTTGCATTTAGTGCTTTGCCATAACCAGAACAGCAGCAAAAGGCTTCCATCAATGTGGTCTCATTTCATGAACTGAACAAGGAGCACAAGTGGCAGATAGCTAATGGTGGCACAAATTTGAAGAAGCAAGGTGGTGCAGTTTCTGTTGTTTTGAAGAATCACAACAACTATCAATAGAGTTGATTTCTTGGGGGTTTTTTTGAGACATTTTATCATATCATTCTTGAAAGTTAAATTAATAGAATGAAGTCATTCTTTTTTCTTTTTAGTACAGGGTCTACAGGGTCTCCCCACGTAGATTGGACTCATAGTGATCCTCCTGTTTACAGCCTCTCAAATGCTGGGTTTACAGGCACACACCACTAGCCCCAGTCTCAAGCTGGGTCTCAGCATTCCCCAGGGTTGGGGCCAGCACAATAGGCCCAAGGGTCAAACCCCCATGATCTGAGTCTGCCTAAGTAGGCACTTTAATCCGCTGAGCTATTTGGCCAGCCCCTGAACTCATTCTTGAGGAATGTGAGAAATTGTTCCATCAAATCTGTCAGTATAAGGTATCCTCTTTAGGACTTGGACCCACAACACCTAGAAAACAACAAATTAGAGAACAGAAAAGAAAAAAAAACACCCTGGAAATTGAGAAAGACTCCATAGGAAATGTGGAAATCACAAAGAACCTGGAATAACTGAAGCTAATACAGGGAAAGCAGGAAAGATGCTAGAATACTATGAATCCCTGAGAAATTTAAGCAATGGGAAACTCAGACCAGAAAAGACAGAGTGGTAGTCCTGCACTTTGTGGTAAAAGGTCAAGACAGTCAACAGTGACTTTCTGAGGAATTTGTGTCTAGAAATGCAAGCATTATTTCAGTAGACTACCTGATACTCTCACCCCACCCCACTACTATATCCAACACAGAGCCCTACACCCTGTGCTTTCCCCAACTGTCATTTGTCATCAAGGGTATGCTTCATTTTGGACGGATGGCACAGCCTAGAGTGTTCAAACAGGCAGGGCTTTGGACCAAAGGAGGCAGCTCACGAGGCCCAGGCTATAAAGCCAGGCAGAGATAGCAATGAATTGGGGTGCACAGAGGGACACAGATGCTGAGAACAGCTGGACTGAATATATCCCTCTGGCATGGGTTAAGCCCTGGAGCTGGAGAGGTAGGGCAATACTCAGCGTGCATGTGTGCACACACGCACACACACACACACACACATGCGCGCGTGCACACACACACACACACACACACACACAAAGTGAAAAAAAATAGTACTTACCAGAGATTTCCCGCATATATGATGGATTCCAATACTGGAAGCACTGAGAAAAAACCTCTCAAACACATGGTAGAATTATGGGGCTCTTTTCTTTTTCTTTGCCTTTGTTTTGCTTTTAAATGGTTGAAGTTATTTTTTCTCTTTTCCCTTTTTCCTCCTTTTATTGCTCTCTTTTATATTTTTATTATTATTCAAATTTTTTTCTTTTTATGAGTAAATATCTGCAGTACATGATAGTTATATTCATTCATTGCAGGGAGTTGGTATGTGTATACACAGCATCTGAATTCTTTTAATCCTCTTTTCCTTTTTCCTTCTTTTTCATTGTTATTTTCTGTTACTTTTTTCCCACTAGTTTTCTTTTATCTTTTAATTGGATTCTTAGTGCAAATTTTTCTCCTCATCTTTCATTTCTCATGTTTTCAAATTTCACTTCTTTTATTTTTCTTCTTCATGCTCACTGAAATTTTAAAGTATAACTATTAATTTTTATCAATTTTTATATATTTAGTTAATTCAAAATTATTATTGTTATATTTTCCTTTTTAGTGGTGATATAGCTTTTGCTTCACTTATTAGATATTTATGTATGTCAATAATCGGTTTTTCTTAGTGTCAATATTGTTATTATGTAGCTCCTTTCAGTTGTGAAGTGTGCTACAGTGGTAGTTTTTGTTGACTCACAGTGGTATGTCAATATCCAGTTTGTCTTGGATTTTATTTTTTATTCCTCATTTATTTGCTACTGTCAGTAATAGAAAAATTCTTATCAATGGATTGCTATTTATGCCAGTATATGGTTTGTCTTTCTACCATCAATGTTGTGGTTAATTTCCAAAAAACTTCATATTGAGCCGATCATACTGTACCCTCCCATTCCCAAATTAGAGTAGTCATATCATGGGTCTTAGGTTAGCCAGCTGCACCAAGTGTTTGGCTTATAGGCTAGAGGCAGGTCCGGAAAGCCACTCACAGTCCTCCTTGCTCACGTGCTGGAAACTGACCTCTTCAGTTGAAGAGCATTTGCTAAGAAACCTGCAGTTGAATTCAGAATTTGATTTTATGTTCATGAAATTGTATGGTGACTTTTTCAATTTTTTTCTTTAATTTTAGGGTAAGATCTATAGAGTGTTCAGGGTCTCACTAGTAGGTCGGCTTGTGGTGATCCACCTGTCTACAGCCTCCAAGTGCTGGGATCACAGTCGCATGCCACCATGCAGTAGCAACTGCCGGCTCAGCACGCCCCGGGGCGGGACCAGCACAGCGGCGTGGGGATTGAACCTGCGTTCCCTGCGTCTGTTTGCAGGCGCTTTAAGCTGCTGAGCTGTTTGGGTGGCCCTCGTATGGTCTTTTGTTGTTGTTGTTTCTTTTCCATTCCATTTCTCTTTCATTTTAGCTTTTTTCTTGTCTTTCTTCATTTTTTCTTCTCCTAGTTCTGTTCCCTCTAGTTTCTCTTTTTCAACGTAGAGAAATTACTTGTCAAATTTTGAACAGAGGATTCTAATGTACGCTCAGTATTAACCCACGAACAGTTGCGGCTCATTGGTAGCCTCTGCCCAGCTCCGTCTCTATGTCCCACTCTCCATGTTGCTTCTCCAACTCCCCCAAATGTTTTCTCAACTTTCACACTAGCCTTTCACTCCAGCTAGAAAAGTAATTCCAAGAGTCAATCTTTTGTTTTCTACCTACTGATATTTCTCACTTTTCTTTTTGTTACTTACTTTCTTCTTACTGTCTTCTTTCATGCTCTTTGCATTTTCTTCCTCCTTCCATCTGCGTCCAGCTCCACCTGCTGCACAACATGTTGCTCTTCGTATGGAATACGGAAAAACTTGAAATTGTTAAAATGAATTTTAACGTGCATGATGGATATAAAGGTGATTTATTGATGTAGACAGATCCTGTGGGGACTCTCTTTGCAATAAAGTGATCGTCTCTGATCCTACTAAACTGGACAGATTGAAGAAGTCAATAAACACAAGATCACAGAGTCATGCTGTCATCATTAGAATGTGGACACTAAACAGAGCTCCATACCAGTGCTACAGTGTTTCCACTATAATTTCTCTTTAATGCCTCAAACAAAGAAAAAGCTACAAACATAAGAAAACAAAGAAACAAATGCTTGTAAAAAGCTCCACACTCCCTAAATGTTGATCAATGTGACATCAATAGGAAGAACTGAAAAAATAAACGGTTGAATCTCACAAAGTGAGCTCACATGTGAGATTGATATTTTATTCTTACAAGCCGAAAGATGATTTAACTAAGAAGATAACTGACTTACAGTTACACCTGAGTTTAATGAAGACTCAGATAAGAAGCCAGCTATGGTAAACAAAATGTTACAGAACATGAATATTATTATACATTTTTCTCCTAAATAGAGAAAATAAGATACGAGAAAAAAAATTTGGAAAGGTTAAGTTAACACTATTCTGCAGTAACTCTCAATGTGAATGATCTAAACTCCCATTCAAAAGGCATAGATTAGCAAATTGGGTGAAAAATAAAATCTGATATTAGTCAAACAATAAAAATAATTAGTTCTAAATGAAATTCAGAGACTATAAAAAAACAAAGGAAAAAAACATAACATTCCACACAAAAGAAGCTGAAAGACAAGCATCAATAGATATATTTAGACTGAGTGTACTTCAAGCCAAAATTGTTCGGGAATGACAAAGATGGTCACTACAAACTACATATTAATTAAGTGAACAATTCAACAGGAAGAGGTAACGATTATAAACATATATGTTTATATGTTATATAAACATATAAACGATTATAAAATACCCATACACCAAGATTCTTAAAACAAAAACAAATGTACACAAAGACCACATTAAACAAAACCATAATTAGGATGGGGGACCTCATTGCCCTACTTTCAAAAGTATACAAGACAACCTGATAAAAAATCAAAAATGAAATATCAGAGTTGGGCTTAACATCAAACAAATGGACTTAACAGAAATCTATGAAGTATTCTGACCACAAAAGAATACACATTCATCTTAATGTCACATGAAATTTCTCCAAAATAGAGCAAGTACTCACCCATAAGCCATGCTAAAATAAAAGCAAAATTATCATGTGTTATGAGATCATAGTGTAGTACAATTAAAGTAAGCCACAAAAAATGTAACAATATGAAAATTAAATAATTCAACCTTGAATAATCACTCAGTCACAAAACAAATCGATAAAGGAAGTGGTTCCTAGAATTGAATGATAGCAAAGCCTATGTGCTACAATAAAATCTGAAGTGAGAAGTTTTTATCTATGAATTACCACATCAGAACAGAATGAACCTAAATAAATAACCTACTGATGTATTTTAGGTTCTGGAAAAATAAGCACAATCTAAATTCAAAGCTATTACAAATAAGATACAAATATCAGAGTAAAATATATTGAAGTTGAAAATAAAAATAATAAAAGGAATCAATGAACTGAGGATCTTGTTCTTTAAATAAAAGAGAAATCCTTAGTCAAACTTTAAAAAGACACAACTGAAATCAATGAAAATATAAAATAAAAAAGGGAAATTGCAATGAAAACTGCCAAATTGAGAAAAGTATTAGGAACTACTATGAAATCCTGTCCTCTGATAAATAGAAACACCTAGAAAAAATGGATAGATTCTTAATTTTCTTTTCTTTTTGTGGTGTCAGGGATTGTACTCAGAACCTTGTGTCTGCCAGGCAGATGCTTATGCCACTGAGCTATATCCTGAGCCCCCTATATCACTGGTCTTGATAGATTCTTTATTTGGTGGAGGAAGGGCCTGCAGAATGTTCAGGGTCTCACTACTAGATCGGACTCATAGTGATCTGCCTGTTTATAGCTTCCTAAGAGCTGGGATTACAGGTGGGCGCCACCACATCCAGTCTCAATTGCCCTGTCTGCATGCCCCAGGGGCAGGGCTGGCATTGCAGTCCCGGGGATTGAACCCCCAGCTCCTCCAACTGCTTGCAGGTGCTTTAATCCACTGAGCTGTTTGTCAGCCCTTCAATACATTCTTAGATAGACATGAATTGACAAAATGTATAAGAATATTTAAAAAATCGTGAACAGTCCAATAGTGGTAGGTAGCAAAATTGAGACAGTAAAAAAAAAAATCATAAAACCAAGGGTCTAATGATTCATCACTGAATTCTAGAAGAATTCTGAGGACAATGTAACACTAATATGCTCAAAGTCTAAATGAACCTGAAAGTGAAGTTCTGTCAAATGGTTTCCTGGATGATAGTGTTATCTTGACTCAGAATCTAGGGGAGGACTAAAGTGCAAAGGAAACAATAGGCTGGGAAGGGAGATGGGAGTCTGAGCCTGCCTGGCAAACATAAGGACCCGGGTTTGATGTCTGGTGCCGCATGCCACACCAGCCACTGAAACTGGTTATGGTGGCACAAGCCTGTAATCTCAGAGATGAGGAGGCTGAGGCAGCAGGATCACTATGAGTCTGAGCTATGTAGCAAGACCCTGTACCAAAAAATATTTTTTTAAAGAAAGTAAATGATAAGGTAGTCTCTAGAGAACATACATGCAAAAATCTAGCATATGGTATTGGCAGACTAAAATGAAGAAACTGTTTAAAAGACCATATTTGTTGACAAAATAAGCTTAGCCTAATGATGCAAGGATGGTTCAGCAGACACAAATTAATAAACATAACAATCAATAAACAGAAGCATCAAAAATCATGACTATCTCAATAGTTGTAGAAAAAGAGTGACACAATCAAATAGCACTTCATAATAAAAATCCTGAAGAGAGTCAGGGAGATGGCTCAGTGGCATAAGCACGTGCCTGGCAAGTGCAAGGTCCTGAGTTCAATCTCTGGTCCAAAAAATAAAAGTAAAATAAAATAAAAAATTAAAAAATCATGAAGAAAATAGGTGTAGAAGAACCTTATTGAACTTGAATAAATGTCATTTGTGAAAAAGTACGACTAGCATCATATCACATAGAGAAAAAATATAAAGCTTTTCCTGTAAAGCCAGAGCAAGAAAAAAGATGTTGACCATTACCACACCTCTTCAATACCATAATCAATAGTTTATCCAGAAAATCATGACATAATCCATTACATAGAAAATTCAAAAATTATTACCAAAAGACTCCTAGAACTAATAATCAAAGTCAGCAAAGAAATAAAAAAAAAAAAAGATAGAAAAATCAACACACAAAATCAATAGTTTCCCTGGCCACCAAAAATGAAAATACTGAAAAATTAGGAAAACAATATTATTTACAATGATTTAAAGAAAAATAAATATTTAAGAATGAACCTATAGATATGGAGGGTTTTCTTGGGGGGTAGGGCTACTTCAAGCTGCCTTAATGGCAGGTATGGTGCAGCTCCTGGAGCTAGGAATCGAACTGCCTCACTGCATTTGCCCCAGCTGCGCTTTAAAAAACTGAGCTATCCAGCAAAGCCCCCCTAAGAAGGTACCTGTAAATAAAGTAAACAAGCTCTGTAATGAAAACTATAATACTGTGAAAAAGGAGGCTAATGAATAGCCATGCCTTGTTTCTGGATAAACAGAACCAGTATTTGCCACATTAGTAAACCTGATATTCAGATTTAATACAACCCCTATCGAAACACCAATAGCATTCCTCATAGAACTAGAAAAAAACTATCCTAATTATTCAGAATCAGAAAAATGCTAGGATATCAAACCTAGCCAAGAACAAAGCAAGAGACATCACAAGACTGGGTTTTGATTTATATTACAAAGCTGCAGTGATGAAAGAAAACAGCACAGTTCTGTCCCCAAAACAGACATACATTTCAGTGAAACAGTCCAGGAGATGCCAAAACAACTTCTGTCAAGTTAGTCATTTGATCTTTGCAAATAGAGCTAAAAATGTATGCTGGAGGAAAAAAAAATGACTTTTTAATAATCATGCTAAGAAAACTGACTATACACATGCAGGAAATTGGATGTCATTATTTAGTAAACTGAAATCAAAATTGAAACTAAATGTACCTAAAAGTTAAAATACAAACACTCTTGTTCTGGAGAGACAGTGTGGTGGCCTAAGTGCCTGCCTGGCAAGTGCAAGGACCCAGTTTAATCCCCAGTACCACATGCCACACCAGCACTGCACCATGCAGGCCACTGAAACTGGGCATGGTGGCACATGCCTGTAATCCCAGTGCTCGGAAAGCTGAGACAGGGGGATCAATATGAGTCTGAGCAACATAGCAAGACCCTAGACAAAATACGTAAATAAACAAGCCTTAAAAATAAAGTAGAAACAATCTGTTAGAATGTAAAATAGATAAAAGTTCTAGGCATACATAAAGACTTTCTAGGCAAACCACCATCACATATGAAATAACATCTAAAATCAACTAAGGAGATTATATCAAAGTAAAACTTATTTAAACAGCAAAGAAAACAACTGATACATTGACGAGACCACCTACAGAATGGGAAAACACTTTCAAATACTCCTCAGAGAAATACTATCTAGAATGTATTAGATATCACCTCCTCCAGAATAAAAGATAGAGTCAAAAATGAAAATTGAAATGAATAGTTCAAATGATCAATAAATGCATGAATTATGTTCTGTTAGAGAAATAAGATGAATTCAAACAGCACCAACACTCAATCTTACTCCAGAAAGAAGAAAATGAACACACAAGACTTAGAAGAAGAATTCTACATTGTTAGTATGAATGCAAATAATTAAAGCCACTATGAAAATAAGTATGGAGATTTCTGAACAAAAAGAAAGGAATTCCTTTAGATGCATCCCCTAGTAATTTCCTGAAGGAGTTAAAGACATCACTTTACAGTGCTGTATGCAGCACAACTGTAATAGCTAAGTTTTGAAAGTGGCCTATATGTCCTTTGAAGGATGAATACGTAAAGAAAATATGGTATTTAAGCACAACGGAACACTACTATGCCATAAAGAAGGACAAATTTCAGTCATTTGTAGGACAATAAGTACAAAGTTTAATCATAATATTGCTAAATAAATCAGGTGGTTTCTCTTTATTTGAGAAACTGAAAATATAAATAATTTAAAGAGAATAAAAAAGAAAGCGAAACAGAAAGACACAGTCTTAGAAAGGGGATCTAATTAGGGAAAGAAGAGAGTGGGGGAGGCAAGGAAAAGGGAAAATGATTACAGGAATCACATGTGTGTACCAGCTCCACAGAACAAGTGGAATCGTCATAAACCACAAGCATGCACTATGGAAAATAAGACAAGTTTTAAAGAAGAAAATAGTTATACTTGGTAACTGGAAGAAGACAAAAAATAAAGGTAATGACAAAAGCTAAAAAAGAAAACACAAAATAAGAAAATAGAAGAAAAGGCTAATTCTTGAAAAAAATATGACTTTAATAAGCAAAATCCTCATTCAGAAGCTGTCGCTGAGTGCTCAGATTGTAGGTGGTCCATAAAGCTAGAGCACCTTGACTACGAAGTTCAATCGAGGTTTCTCTAACAAAGCTGGATATCGGGGTTCCTACTGTAGAGAAAATTCTACAATACGTGATGCATGCACTAGACTTATGGAAGATTGGGGACCAGTTAGATGAACATATGGAACAAAGAATTAGATTTTTTTCGGGGGGGGGGTTTGTTGACTGAACCCATGAAACCTTCCTGATAAGTACTTTGATTTTTTTTTTTAATTTTTAAAAGCATTAATTTGAATGTTAGGTGTGGAGAAATGTGAATGACTTCCCTTGCAAATTTCCCAAAGCTGATTTTTCTTCCCTGTGTTTCACTGTTTTTCCAAAAGTCATTGTATTTCTCAGGACAACTGTTTTTATGGTGAGCATTACTTACCTGAATATTAAGTTTTGATATCAATATAGATTACTGGATAGCTGTCAGATGTGATACATAGAAATATGTGCTACTGAATGTCTTTCAATGGCACAAACTTGGCTAACTCTAGCACAATACTGATATAGACGAAACATAACTACAAATTTGCTGGATCTCAGTTGTGTCAAGTTCATGTCCCCTGAAAATGAAGAACAAATTCCAAAGGACAAATAAGCTTAAAAGCAAGAATTTTCTACTGAAAGCTAGCTCCTGAGAGACAAGAAGGGTCCAGAAAATGGGTTTCCACCAATGCCCTTTGCCCAGGGTAATTGATACAGCAAAGTCACAGTGTAAGGAAAAGGCAAGATGAACTATAGTCAACCTACAGGATTACACCTATACCTGCTTGGCTAATATTGATACAGCTGTGAAGAGGTCACAAAAGCAAGGGTACATGGAAAGAAAAAGGGTATTTTGGGGAAAGGGTGTGTCCAAATGCTCTCGTCACTGGGGACTGATACCACGCTGAACTTCAGACAAAAAGGCATGCTAATTATACTGTAACTCTGAGTTACTGCATATCCCTTAGGGAGGGATGAAGGTCTGCACATTGTATCTTCATCTTGAGCCCTGGCCTTCTTCGATGCACATCCAACCACATTTCTGCCTGCCTGCCTGTCTGCTTGCTTGCTTTCTCTTCTTTCTCTTTCTCTTTCTCCTTCATTTTCTCCTCTTTCTCTCTTTCTCTTTCTCTTTCTCTCTCTCTCTCTCTCTCTCTCTCTCTCTCTCTCTCTCTCT
>NDGM010958924.1:0-14362 GCA_002564305.1 Octomys mimax | reverse complement strand
CTCTCTCCCTCTCTCCCTTATCTCTCCCTCTGTCCCTCTGTCCTTCTCTCTCCTCTCCTCTTTCCCTTTCTCTCCTCTCTCCTCTCCCTCTTTCTCCTCTCTCCTCTCTCCTTTCCCCTCTCTTCTCGCTCCCCTCCTCTCTCCTCTTTTTTCTCTCCCCCTTCCACCCCACACCTCTATCTCTCCCTCTCTCCCTCTCTCTCTCTCTCCCTCTTTCCTCTCTCCCACCTCTCTCCTCCCCCCTCTCCCTCTCTCTCTCTCTCCTTCTCCTCCCCTTTGCAAGCAGTAGCCTCCTTAATGTAGTTTAATGGCTTTACAAAGAAAGCCAGGCAGAGCAACACTTCTCAGTGCCTGTGGTCGGACCATGACCTAGCCGACCATGAACTTGGAAGGGCTTGAAATGATAGCAGTTCTGATCGTCATTGTGCTTTTTGTTAAATTATTGGAACAGTTTGGGCTGATTGAAGCAGGTTTAGAAGGTAAGGGAGTGCTTTATAGCGACTTTTAATAATTCTGTTTTGCAATAAAATTTTTCTTAAAGTAAATGTAAGAGGCTCCTGAAATGAGCTCCGAGAAAGGTGACTCCGGGGTAGGCATAAAGAGGCAGCTTTTTCAGGGTAGGAAAGGTTAACAAAATAAACTTTTTGTAAGTTTTGATAATGTTTTCACAGCAAAAGAACATTTAAACTGTGGAAACACTTGAAATCAAAGTGTCAGAATCAAAACCGAGGAAATTAAGTGTTTACAGTGGATGTGCTTGTGTGCAGAACATTCACTTGAGATATTGATATGAGATTTCTGTTTCTAATGCCCCCTTCTTATTTAGGTAGCTGTTTTTATTCTAGCATGTTACCAGGTGCACTCATTTCTCGCTGTGCAAATGCATTCATCAAATGGCAATGCATGTACTTTAAGTTTCGTAAGGTTTAAGATTGGAGCCCAAGAATGGCAAGCTTTTATCAGATCTCTAGAAGTGTTTATACTATTGCCTGCTTTACCTTCTTTCAGAGAGTCTGAGATTAAAAAGTCTCCAACTCATATGACTGATAGAGTTTAATGTAGATTCCAAATAGTGAATTGTTTCAGAGATGCTGTTATTTGTGTTCATTAGAGGTTCTTTGGCCTGTTCTTGATAATAATCTTTCTTAAAAAAAAAAATAAGGAGTGTACTTGTTTATATCGTTTCCTGACCTAAGGTTTCTCTGGGAATCAGAGTGAATTTAGGCTATTTTATGTTCTACTCAAAAATGAGAGTATGATTGCATTCGGCCAGCCATTGTTTCTTTAAAGTTGGTAGTGTCGTTTTTCCAAGCATGTCTAGATGATGTTTGACGTAGTGATGTTTTGATATTCTTTTTGGGTAAGCATAAGAAAATACCTTAGCAATGTATTTACACCCACAACTAACCCAGCCAGTTCTCCAGAGAATGGCTGCCACAATGTGTCACAAATAGGGTTGTTCTTCCAAACAGCAAATATGAAATTGAAGTGTGTCATTTTGATGTAGGTTACCAGAAACCCACATTTACAACTCATTGAGAGGAGATGGAAGACGGTGTTGTGAAGCAGGCTGTGAAAGGGATTTGAAGGGAAGTTTTGGGAATGCATTTTGCAGCTCTCTTTGAGGGAAACATTTGCTTTGTTGTCCTAAAACGGTGATACATTTTAAATTATGTAAATGGTCACCTCACTTTGAAATGTACTTTATCTTGTATATTGTTATGAAGCCAGAAACTTGGGTTGGCTTCTCTGTGCCCCAATGAGAGTGTGTTGTTTAACCTGACCAGTGTTATTGGACCTCCCCATTTTAATGCACTGGGGTTTATTCTCTTGGAGTCTTCCAGCTGTCTGGTACAGCTTCAGAATTTCTCACTCTGTTGTGAGACTTGTTTTATCTTGTTTCATTATTTCATGGAAGATGTGTTGTTGTCCTTAAGCTCTTATGTTGGAGCATTTGCTCTGGATTTTCTGATGCCACTACTCTAGTATTGCTCTTGTTTGTTTCAGGGGAATATTAACTCTTTCAAGTGAAAACATGTGCCGCTTTCCTGAGGGGTGTTTACCTATGAGAAATTATTTTTACATTGCCTCGTTGCCTATATTCAAAGCTGGATCAATTTGTATATATGGTTTCTTTTGTCTATTTTATACTTTACATTACTAGCATTTTACATGCTGATGCTGACTGATTCTATGAAGAAATGTGTTCTCTCATAAACTTCAAATCCATACTTTATTTCCAGTGTTGTTTAGGGGTGTATTTTAAATGACACAATGTTTATAACCACATGGAGAAATTCTTCCTTATGTGTAAAAGTTGGCAAATGCAAAAACAATAGTGCCTTTTAATTTTGAAGTATGCTGAAAAATTATCTCAAAGTGAATTTGAGAGTCAAGAAACTTCAAGACAAGATTTAACTTGGTTGCAGTCTTTGCTTGCTAGAGATATAAATGAGTAGATAGATGTGTGTCCTTGTATAAGTTTGTGTGCACACTCTAGAGATTTTTATTAATGAAATGGATAAACAATATTTAAGATCAAAATAACATTTTTATAGATGTTTCTGAAACTTTCGTAAGGAAAATGGACATTGATACTCATTGCATTCAGATGTATTTTCACGTAGAAGTTTCTTTCCCACCATTTTACATATTTACCTTGAAGAGACAATGAATTCTTTCATTTTTATTTTTCTTATTTTTCTGTGGTCAGGTGACCTTGATCAGAACTTTGAACATTAAACAGAAAAGCTTTAACACAGGTTAAAGCTTGATAAGGGTTATTTTGGATATATTTCTAAAGTGGTTAGACTTTTCCAAGTTAACTTATGTCTGTTTTGCAGTGCAAAAGTCATTCAGAATGTATTTTTCCATAATATTATGCATACATAATATTATATTCTAAGTTGAATATAAATATTTATAAGATAAAGTTATTGTCTTCCTTTTATTATGTATAGAATAAATATACCTTAAAATAAATTGATAATGTGAAAGTGTACATTATTCATGTTGCTTGTGTTTAGGTGCTTTGATTTCCTAGTCTTATATTGAGGACTGGGGTCTTGGATAGCCTGAGATGCATTTCAATATATGTATCATATGGATAAATAAATAATAATATATCTTGGCCATACCATATATTTCTAAAACTAGAGCATGTCATATATTTCTGAAACTGAATGTTTTATACTTAAATTGTTCCACTAGAGAAAATAAATGAATTCTTGGAGTACAAATGTTTATGCTTTCTCTACTGATCTTGCATTTTAAACTTGCATAAGTCACTTTACCTATTTAGTAATCCCAAATGAAAAACAAAACAAAACAAAACAAAACAGAACTATACTGGATGATTTTTGTGGAACTTTCCACATCATAAATTCTATGAATCTGCCAGGAAATTAAAACTTGATAATTTATGGAGCACAAATTCTTTCTCATGAAATAGCTATCAATGTCCTACTTCAGAATAGATATGCAGTGAAACTGTTAGACAAAATCTTCTCTTCTACAGTGAGTTTATTCATCAGAACTCTCAGAAATGCTCATTATATTTCAAGAGAATAATGATGTGTCCCTTCATTTAGCTTTAAAATTTGACATTTGAGGTTGCTATTTCAGGCATTCTTGCAATAAAGTTTCTCAAAACTTTATACAGAGTTCCAGTACCAGAAAAGTACCTCATATTATCATTGATTAGATTTATTTTTTGTAATTCAGTTAAAGTTTAGTAAGACTTTTTTTCCTGTATTTTAGGAAATGGTCTAGAGGGTGTTCAGGGTCTCATTACTAGGTGGACTCGTAGTGATCCTCCTGTTTGCAGCCTCCCAAGCACTGAGATTACAGGTGCGCACCACCACACCCAGTCTCAGTGTCTCAGTGTGCCCCAGGGGGTGGGCCAGCATGGCAGGCCTGGGGATCGAACCCCTGGCACCTGCACAGGTGCTTTAATCCACTGAGCTATTTGGCCAGCCCTAGTAAGACTTTTTAAAGAAAAGTAATTTTAATATCATGTCAGAAGGAGGACAACAATATTGAGCTTAATGTTGAGCTTGATCAAAGATTTGAGAATTATATGATTTTTTAGTGCCCAGTGTTTTGAATTCTTGAGCTTTTTCTACTTACTGAGTAGTTTAGAATGCTCCTGCACTCTGAAAGATAGGCACATGGCTAATGCCTCACAATAGTAAATTGCCTCTCTTCCAACTATAAATATGAAAATGGCATTCTTCTAACAAAATCTAGAGAAATATTAAATCAAAATTGTAATGGGGAAGCTATTTCATTATATCTACATACAACACCGGGCTATTAAAACATCAATTCTTACCAAAATATGTATCAAATTGTGTTGAAGTAGTACGGGACTAAGAACCATCCTTCTAGCATCCTAAGTAAAAAGCAAAGTTTTTCAAAAGTGTATAAAGATATTTGACTTGAAAAATAACCATTGTTAATTTTCTTCTAGAGAGAGAAAAAATATCGATATCTATATCTAATTAAAGATGATAATTTCTTTTCATGCCTTTAGTAGATACTTAAAATACTGTAGTACAAGCCTCCTCAAGAGATATAAACTTGACATTTGCCACACAGAGAAAAATCTTTTAGAATGCAACATTTTAGTTCTTTCATGCTGTTGACAGAAGAGTAGAGGTTTATGAGTTGTTTGTAAGCTGGGTCTGTGAGAAAACCACACCCAGCGTGTGTCTGGACCATTAAACCTCCTGGAGACCACAAGGTTAGTCATGACTGGGTGGAGCTGTTATATCCATCTGAAATAGTATAACTGAAATTCATCTACTGAAGTATTTTAAGCAAATACTTTCACCATTTGAATTTTTTGGAGTATCTTACAGTAAGTACCTCCTATATTTCAAGAATATTAGTGTGTGAAGAGGCTCATTGGAAGAGAAGATTCTGTATTCTCAGAGATTTCGCCTAGAGGATATGAAGTTGTTTTGGCTGGATTCTAATCACAATATTGCTTCCTAAGAGTCATGTGACTTTAGACTATGACTTGAGCTTGATCTTTTTTTTTTTTCTTTCATCTTTATGTATTTGGTATAGGGTCTCACTATGCAGCCTGGACTCATGGTGATCCTCCTGTTTTCAGCCTCCCCAGTGCTGGGATTATAGGCATGCGACACCACGCCGAAACTTGGTGGCCCACACATGCCCCAAGAGTGAATCCAGACCTGTATGTGGGACTGGAGATTGAATCATGGTCCCTGTGACTACCAAAGCAGGCGCTTAGTCCACTGAGCTATCTCACCAGCCCTGAACTTGATCATTCTTATCTTACTATTCAATAAAGTTATTTTTTTGCTCCCCCCCTCTCATTGTAGTACTGGGGATCAAACTCAGGTCCTTGTGCTTGCAAGGCAGGTGCTTATGCCACTGAGCCATGTCCCTGTCCAAAAATCATTATCAGTAATTTCTTACATGACTAAGGATTATATATGTACCAGGAAAGTGTTAAACTCAGTGTAGAATAATATAATATTGTATAGTATAGGCATATTAATAGTATAGGCATGTAAATAATATTGCATAATATAGTATATTGGCTTTCACTATTGTCCTCTAACATAGGAACTTTAGCTTTAGAGATCATAAAACTTAGACCTGTGCTCTGGTTAGAGACACTGGTTCCCAAGCAGTGAAGTCATAAAAGTGAAATTCAAATTGAGGACATCAAACTCCCTATCCTATTTCATAATTTCAGTTTCCTTGACATTGCAACATGACGGCAATTTGGTGAAAGGGAGAAAGTGCTGTCTCAGGTCTCCATTAATGGCCTTCCATGAGCCTTTCTTCAGCATGTAAAACACTCATCTAAGTTCGGAATGAAGAACATTAAAAATATCATATATTAAAGATAAAATCATTTTAAACTTTGAGGTAGAAATGGACAAGGAAGTAGATGTAAGAGCCCATTTTCAGACTGAGTCCAGTATCTATCTGTTTTTTTCTGGGGGGGTGGGTGTCAGCTGGAGTTGCTGAAAATACACAAAGAAGGGCTGGTGATTTGGGAGAAAGGAATAGACTAACGTAAGACAGTACTATGAGAAAACAAGATGTGGACTCCAAGAGGAGAATTGTTATAGAAGTGTCTGAGTTATACAGAGCAGGTAGATTGGAACATGGACAAATTTAGTGAGATGATCCGTGTTGTATTAGAATTTTCAAGTATGTGCACCCAAATTTGGCTTAGAGAATAATACAATTCTCATTTGGAGTTTAAGGCTTGGTCCGAACAGTTATTAACAGAAAACATGTATTCCCATCTTTATCAGTAAGTTGAAAGCAAGAAAGAACAAGATAGTTCTATTTATGAGGATCTAAGTGGAAAGGAAATATGAAGACTTTGGTTGGGGATCTCTATAGCACAAATGGGGTGAAAGAAGTGTTGTGTGTGCCATTGTGTGGCATTATCGCATCAAACGTGCAAGGTTGCAGTGGTTATTTCTACTCTATAGGTGGATAAACTGGAGGTTGAGGAAGAGTAGTAACTTGCTTAAACTCACATGGTAATAATTGAAGAAATCTAGATTTTTTTCAATGTGTTTATAATGGTACTGATGGTACTAATTCAAATAGCATTCATTGCAATTATAAAATGCAAATAGTCCAAATAAAATAAGATGTACTTTGTCAAATAAAAAGCATATGCAATGTAATCTTTTCCTACAGAATATTCCCATACTTTGTTGAAAGTTTTTTTAATTTGTAATTTGCATTGTTTGCTTCTAATTTTATATAGAAGTATTGGTAAAGCATATTTATAATAATGAGTCAAAATAAGAGGAAGAGGAAAGAAATCAGAGATGATTCTTCTGTAATTCACATATTTGATGCTGACCTACCAACATTTTGCAGAACAGAAGATCCTTTAGAATTTACCCAATCCAAATCAATCATTATATAGGGACACAAATCTAGTTCCAGAGAGATCAAATGCCTTACTAAATGAGTTGTTTTTATCAGAGATGGCTTTTTGGAAATAAAAATATAATGCTATTATTTTCAGAAGATAAATTTCAAACATAACCTAGATCCCATAAAATGTTCATCCAAATTGCAGTTTTCCTGTCTGTGTCTATTGTGAATGAGTCACTCTAAAGTCCAACGGTTTTAAGGCTCAGGTGAAAGGGAAAATATTTTCTGGCCTGTTCACTGTTGTGTATAGGTGCAACTTCTAAGAACTTTTGGGCTGAAATACTTTAAGCACACACAGAGCATGTTCCACCTTTATGGTTGGTCTGCGTAAGTCTTGCAGTAGGGAGTCATTGTCATGTGACAACCTATTTAAGGTCCCACTGGATATATTCTTTTTATTTTTTAAAGAGAGTACAAAATAGAATTAATATTAAAAAAGTGATACAAATTTTCACTTACCAAAGTAATATGAATTTCAGAGTATTTGTTGTAATGCATAGTGTCTTCCAACCATTTATTCATATTACCATATATATGCTTGTAAATTTGGAAGAAACAAGCAAAAGAGAGAAAGAAATGTATACCAAATTAAGAAGACAAAAAGGAACAACAATTAAAAAAGGAGACAAAACAAATTAAAGCATTAACTGCTTCTTTCCATGGGCCAGCAGAAATACACAGTACAGTTGTCCAAACCATCCTGCTTACATACACAGATAAATCTGTCTCCCAGTCCCTGTCTTGTCCTTGTTCTCAACTGAGTAACTCCTTTTGAATAAGTTCATTCCCTTTCACCGCTGTCTATTGTGCCCCTCAGATTCCATTTTTCCCTCTTCTCACACTAAGGAGACAAGACGATGTATGCAGATGTAGGTCTGATTTATTTCACTTAAGAGTAAAACCTAGGTCCAGTCCTTTCTACCTATCCATCTATCTACCTTGGACTCTAGTATCTACCTATCCATATATCTATCAATCAGTCACATGGGCAGTTATAATTGCTCCTCGTGCTAATTATCAAAAACTGGAAGCTAAATTCCTCACCTACTGCACTGCTTGATAAAGGACCATTCTCCCAAGGAGGTCCTGGTATGTCTGTGTTTGAAGTTCATTGTCATTGTCCATGCTCTTACAAGCTACTCTCTGAGTGAGGGGACTCGTCGCTGTGATGAACTGGGAAATTGCATCAGTTGTGTGCTTCACTTTTTATTCAGATTCTATAGAATGTAAGCACTCAAAACAACAGAGAAAACACTCTAAGCCAAAATAATTGATGAATATCAATTGAATATTCCAGTGCTGTGTGGCCTTGGGTGAGAATTTTAACTTTCTGGGTTTTATTTTCCTTAGTTCTTAGTTCTTAAGGTAGAATTGCCATAGTGTGGACCCCTCTGATTTTTGTGTGGTTAGCTATGAATTCATACTTGTATATGCTGGATCTGTGCCCATAATCATGATAAATTATTTGTGTATTTACCACTATCGCCAGGCACTGTCATCTTTCCATCTAAGGAGAGAGGCCACTACTCAGAGTCCACTTACTGAGGTACTGAAAGCTATGCTTGAGAGATGAAATTACTCAAAACAAAACACAATTGATGTTATGTGGAACTTCAGGCTTTTGGAAGAATGGTCACTTAGTGGGAAGTTGCTGTTGGTCAACTGGATTATATTAAAACTGGTGGACAGGGTGACTTCTTATACTAACTAAAGAACAATCCTTTTGTCTAAACTAGCATACATGGTAAGTTACATTTACTCACTGAATAAATCTAAGGCTTCCGCTATTGGTCTGAAGGTGCAGCTTTAAGCAAAACAGACAAAACCTCTGAGTTTTAATGTTCATCTGCTAAGTTCATCTGCTAATTTAGCATTTTGAAATGCTAAATTTAAATGCTAAAAAGTATACAGAAGACAGAATAGCTGTAGTTGCATTCATCTACTGAATATATGTGTCTCTCCTGTGCTCAGTAGTAGTTGGTCTAAGATGATGGTGAATACACTTTGAATTCTTGGAACCTAGTTACAGTTAGAGAAGCAAGATGAACAGATAAAGGCACACATAGGTGTGTACAATCTTGTATGTAATGGAAACCAGTGTAATAGATAGTAGGTGAACAGAAACAGTAAGCTGCAATGCAGTGATCAGAAGAGGAAGTTATAAAGATCTGACTATAAATCCCTCAAAGAAAGGAGTGAGTGAGATGGCATCTGGGAGAGAGGATTCCAGCTGTGTTTTGTGTATCCTGAGGGTGTAGGCAGATGAGCATAGCATAAGCAGAGGACCTGGCCAAAAGAAAGGGAGGAGAAATATAAGCATAGCCAAGGCCATCTCTTGCAGGACTCCTTGCGCAGTCCCAGTGCAATGTACTTAGATTTGAGTCATTGTTACTAGATTCTACTGAATGATGAAGATATGAAGTCTCTACAGTCTGAGGCTCAAAAGCTTTTTTATAGCTTCTGAGCCATAGGCCTGCTCCTATCTCTATATGCAACTTGCCCCAGACACCTCTTCACTCTGACTCTAACACTTGCCAGGGCTTGCGCTCGTTGGATCTTGTCAATGTCCTGGTTCTGATACAAGTTCCTATACTTCCCATCACTGTTGCTTAGACACCCAAGCCAAAATGTCACCGTTCTTCATTAAGCAACATCTACCCTATCACATTGGATGAGAAGATGCAATTTTTATTTCTTCTTCTGAGCTATTTCAAAATATTTGGATATAAACCCCTCTTTATCTTAAGAAACAATGAGAATTATTTTAATATAACTTTTCTAGTGAAAAGTTCTCGAAAGTCAAATGAGAGTCCTTCTTGAACATGTGCCATAATGAACACAGTGAAAACATAATAAAAACAGCGCAACAGTGCAGGTGGAAAATGTAAATTGCACGAGGGAAGTCATGGTTTTCCCATGAGTGGCTCCTCTCCTTTCTCATATTAATTTCAAAGAAGATTACAAAACTGAGCATATTCCAAGTTAAGTTAAGAAAAAATGCTACTTATATCTAATTTTTGAAGCTATCCAAAATCAGGGAGTGCACTCCAACCCCTTCATTTTATGAATAAATTGATACCCAGGGAAAGTAAATTGACTGGTTAGAAATCACAATACTATTTTGTAGCATAGATACTATAATAATTACATTATCTATGAGAAGGTAATAATTATATTCTTGGAAGAGAAGTATTTTACATATTTTTATTATCTCAATTTTGCAAAACCCTGTAAGATTAATGATATTAGGCATAATTCTAGGAGTTCTATTATTTACCACAAGATATAGTATGATCTTTTGTTCATCATATTTCTTTTTTCTAGCTTAATTTATGCCTAGCAAAAAGGGTAAACTTTATTTGCTGCTTCTCCTGATAAAATTATTAAACTTTTACTGCAGTGAGATGCCTCTAACTAGGTAAAATTGGAAACCAGCTTTGGTTCAGCAGCAAGCTATAGCCTCAGTGTCATTGTTGGGTACCCATGATGTTGAAGACCCCAGAATGAAATCCCCAATGTCCGAACCCTGTTTTATTAAGGGCTAGTAAATGAACATAGTAAATTTGCAGGATGCAAACCACATGTCCATGCACTAATCATGAACAATCCAAAATGTAGATAAGAGAATAATTCCATTTAGAGAAACACAAAAACCTTCTAAAACTCAGTGATAAGCCAGGCACATTGATACCTTATAATCTCAGCTACTTGAAAGGCTTATGCTGGAAGATCACAAATTTGAGCAGGCCAGGGCTACTTAATGACTTACAGATACCCAGTCCTAAACTTTAAAAAAGAAAGAAGAGAAGCTGGAGATGTACTTCAGCACTCCCTGGATTTGATTCCAGAGAGCCCTGGTTTTTATTCAGGCATTAAATGAACATAGGGTGGGGCTCAGCAAAGGAGATTCTAGAATGGAAGGTCAAGAAGTCCCACATCTGATGCTGAATGGACCAGTGATGGTTTCATGATCACTTTGTTGATCATATGCCAAGAGCTATCATTGACACTTTCCTGAATTAGCCATGCTGACCACTATTTTTAGGAATCAGCTACAGTTGAAGACTTAACAAAAGGAAGGTTAGGTGATAGTATGGTTGTGCAGTTTCATCAGCCTGACTTAGAAATTGTCAAGCAGGGATTTAAGTCTAGGTTGCCCACCAGAAGTGTAACATTTTCAGCTATCCTATTCATTACTTCTAGGTAAGGTCATGCCAAGGTCAGAGATAGAATTACCTTGAAGAAAATGAGTCTCAACTAACAGAACCTTTCAAGGGCATGGGACCATTTTTATTTACATTCTCAATATGTATTCAGGACCATGTCAAATTATATATGTAATTTTTAAACTTTATTTCCCTAGATCACATGTGTTTCAGATTCCAAAACACCAAAATCTGCTCCTGCTGTGATCGTGAAAGACCTTGACTTTTCTAGAATGATTAAAATTAATGTCTGAAGATGTCAAAAGCAAGATCCAATCTTGTTGAATATGAAGTTCCCACTGAGAGTCACCACACTTCTTTCTCCATCTCCATGGCCACCCTTATTTCATCTTCCACATAGTGCAGATAGGATCATTTAACAGCGAGGAAGTTCCACACCCTGCTGGTTGTGATATTCCCTGCAGAATTGGCTCTAGAATTCACTTGACCTTGGTCCTGAAGGAACTCTCATAGGCTGACTTCAGAGAGAGCACATACTATCTCATCAGACAGATAGATTTAAATCTTACTTCCTTCACGTGTGCATTGATCTGCAGCTTACTTAACCCTCATTGAGGTTCAGTGCCAACATGTGTAAGCTGATCATTTTTTATGAAGATTAATAGAGATAAGTGGACAGTGTGGTTGATTCTTTTTATGGGGTCTATTGGTGTGGCCATATGATCTATCAAGACTGCAAGAAGCCACTGAGAAAATAAGGTAGGGATGAACATTATTTGTTTTATACATGTGGCTAGATCTATGCTATGGCTGTGACCTCGTAGAAGTATCTTTGTTGGCACTTGTGCTAGGACAGATGGAACTCACAGTCGCAAATACACATTCATTCATTCATCCATCCATTCATTCATTCACAGTGAACTTACACTTACTGAGCTCCTAGTGGGTACTTTTGTAAGTACTGTGATGCCACTAGGACAATACTGCTAATATCCCTGTAGTTTTGAGACTTGCTCTCATTTGAAGTAGAGTCCATTTGCCCCTGTGTTTTCTGGTAGGGAAATCAGAGAATAATTGTCATTTATAATGGGAAGTTGAGACACTGTGTTTGATTGGTTTACTCTTAGTTAATATGAAGAAGGACTAGGGATAATGCTTTTGTGAGATGGACAGTAATAAATGTTACAAGGAAAAAGTAAATACAAGGTAGTATTTCAAAGCCTGGGAGCAGTGAATTTCCTGAACAAATGAGAGAAAACTGCCAGGTGGTGCTGAGTACCCATTTGAGATTTGTGCTTTTAGTTTTGCAAGAAGGCTCTTCAACTCAGATAAAGCACACACTTCCATCAGTGTATTACTACAACAACATTCATACAGGTATGTCCCAAGGAAAGGGCAAAGTTGGATAGCAAATTGGAGAGCCATAAACATTGAGGAAAACAGAGGGAATCTGTTCAACCCAGCATCTGTATGTGCAAAAATAGGCAGTTACGAGTACCAGAAATTATGTCTTCCAGTTGTATGAGGAAACACAAGCCAAAGACGAAGCACACTATTTCTCTATGGTATGGCCAGAGTGGTAATACATAAATAAAAAAATAGTGCAATTGATTTATTGAATGCATCTGCAAAATGTCTCCAGATTCTCAGGGTAGAAATGCTTGAGGAAATACCCTCAGAGTGCTCCTCAAGTAGCAGATAACGTCCAGAAAATTTTATATGCATGGTACCTTCACAAATGGAATAAAATGCAAATACCTGGAGAGGAACTTTATGACTATATTCCAAGTTTCAAGAATCAGGCTTTCTCCCTTAGGTATCTTTAAGTATTAATCTTTCTCCGGTGGCTGAAATCTGTAACTACCTATCTTATGTTGGTTTTTAGAAAGTTCAATATCTCAGTCATAGGTTCTATTTCTTGCTTTCAAATATGTGTTTAGATTGGTTCATATGATCAATGAAATATATACTTTTTCACATTCTTGATGCATACACAATTGCACATGGGGACATGCTTGTGTCAACATATTCTAGGCTCAAGGCTGCACAAATGTGTACATTCTATACCTACCTAACTACTTCAATTTTTAAAAATGTCTTTTATACAAGATCTATAGGGTCTCACTACACTGATTGGACTCATAGTGATTCTTCCTCTTTTCCAGCCTCCCAAGCACTGGGATTACAGGCCCACACCACCACACCCAGGCTCATTCACCATCTCAGCATATGCAGGCAGTAGGGCTGGCACGACAAGCTGGGGATCGAACCCCCAAGCCCTGCTTCTGCCTTCACTGGTGCTTTAATCTGCTGGGCTATCTGGCCGGCCTTGTTTTGAGTTTTATGGGATGTGATCTTACTCTGTATTTCAGGCTGGCCTGTAATTCGCTATGCACCAAGGCTGGGCTCACAACCATGGCAATCCATCTGCTTTGACCTCCTGAGTGCTGGATGAGAGGCAGACACCACCACACCTGGTGCACACCTACTTTGAGACCACACTATGAGATTTACCAATGTGTACACATTGAACTCACTGAGGAATTCTGATCCTTTTATACCAATCTGCAAAGATTCCATGTGACATGGGTTTATATAAACCATGTGGCCAACAAATACAGAAGGAGAAAAGGGGCATCATAAAAAAGATCACTGTCTCGAGAAAAACCTAGAGGGAAATGCAGGTACTGAAGGAAATGCAGTACCCTTGGGAGGAAAACATCCTGACTCTGAACTTTGCCCTAACTAGCTATGTGTTTAGCAAATTACTGTGGTCCTCTATTTCTTTTTCTATAACCCCCCATTGCATCTAGTTCATAGACCATTGTCTTGGAGGAATGCATGTTTAATTGATACAAAGTAGAAGCATTTACCAGCTTTGACCTGAGAAAACTGTAAAGCATCTCAGCTCCTCTGCTTCTTGCTCCCCTTTGCCTGCTTTCTCATCTGGGGGAGTTTCTGTCATACCCTGTGTGCTCCTGGCTGCCTCTCCTGCATCCCAGACCTGGGAGGCTCTTTCTCTCTGTGGCCTCTTCATCCTCGATTAGTGTCATCTTACTTGATTGTGATTGAATTCGGAATTCATAGAGATGAGGCCAGAATATTGCCTCATTCGCACTTCTCTCACCTACCAGCCATAGATCCAATGAGGCTTTGCTAAAAACATGTTTGCTAAAACATAGTGAGACCCTTCCTTCCTTCCTTCCTTTCTTTCTTTCTTTCTTTCTTTCTTTCTTTCTTTCTTCCTTCCT
>NDGM010958889.1:0-10899 GCA_002564305.1 Octomys mimax | reverse complement strand
CCAAGGCTGAGCAGAGGCAGCCAGCTGAATGGTGTATTGATATCACTTGCTCCCTGGGGCTGCAGTACTAAATGCCCCGGCAGAAGCTGTTTGTTGTGACCTGCTTAATACCACCACAGCCCTGGACTCCTTTCACTCCATGGGCTGTCCGGAGCAACCCCTAGGGGGAAGAGCCCAGCTGCCCATTGGACAAGAATGGGAGAAGCCTTGGAGACACCTCTCTAGAATGCTGTCCATTTGCGTGTCCTGGTGGGATTTTAAAGGGTCAGCATCACCGCTGCTCAAACCCTTTACCTGCTGCCAGTCATACCGAATGGCATGATTCCAGGTTCTGAGCCCTGTCTGCCTGAGGATGCCCTGCTTTATTCTCTAGAGTGGGCACAGGGTTCCCATCACCCATTGAGCTGTGTTGTCCCTGGGTGTGTAGGTGACTAGAGAGCACATCACTCGCTGGAGCCTGCTGGGCAGAGCTGGCACAGCCAGCCACCTGGAGATTTGTAGGCTGCCTGGGGTCGGGGGTGGGGGCGGGCTGGGGGATGGGCCGTCTGGCTGCTGGAACTTAGGCCTCTCTGTGGAGCAGAAGCTGTCTGGCAGCCACAAGGCACTAGTGGAGATGCAGGACACCGTGGTTGAGCTTCTGAGGAGTGTCCCACGGGAGCACCCTGCCACCAAGGTGAGGGGCTGCAGGGCCCAAAGAGGGAGTCTACCCCTTTTCAAATAAGGTCTTCTTCCTCTTCTCCCTCTGTCTTTATTCCTTTACCCTGGGGAGTTTTGATAGACTGCATGTAGCGATGACCACAGTAGACAGACATCCATGTGTGACCTGTCTCTCCCTGCAAATCTGGGGCAGACTGCAAGGTCGCCCTTCCTAAAGGCCAAGGTACTCAGGGCCTGTACCAAGGTGGAGGGAGACCTGGGGCTCTGGGGGAAGCTCGTGGCTGGCCTGGATCTCCCTGTGGTATAGTGTTGACTCTGAGTTTCACCTGCTCCCAGGACCCCCTGCTCCGTGTCCAGGAGGTGCTGAATGGCACAGAAGTGAATCTGCAACACCTCACTGCCCTGGTAGACTGCCGCAGCCTACATCTGGTGAGGTCCACAGCGGGCAGAGGGTGCTGAGGAGGAGGTCAGGAGTCAGAGCAGCTTGGTGGGGTCAGAGGGGAGCTTTGGAGCATGGCAGAGGTCAAGGGACTTGGGGTCAAGGGTAGAGTAGAGTTGTGGGGATAGTAGAGGTGGCCCTTGAGAGAAAGAGACCCACTAGCTGATGGGGGCCTCAGCCCAGCCTGGCATCACGGCATCCAGGCTCCTATAGCTGAACGTCCCCTGGCCTGTCTGTCTCAGACTTTCTGTCCTTGACTCTGTCTCTGCTCCCTGTCTCTTGTCTTGTCTTGGCTGTCTCAGGACTACGTGCAGGCGCTGACAGGCTTCTGCTATGACGGCATTGAAGGCCTCATCTACCTGGCCCTATTCTCCTTCGTCACTGCTCTCATGTTCAGTTCCATCGTCTGCAGTGTCCCACACACCTGGCAGCAGAAGAGGTGAGGGTGGGCAAGGCCCTCAAATGTGCTCTCCACAGGTGTGGGTCTCCAGCTCCAGCTGAGCACTCCCATTTCACAGAAGAAAACCTGAGCTCAGGAGCCCACCCAAGGAGGGGGAGCAGGGTCTCTTGCATCCTTGGCTTGGCTCTGCCTGCCCATGCTGGGGGGGAGGTGCGTTCATAGGTCACTATTCCTAAAGGCTGGGTCCTCAGGCTGCAGGTTTGCAAAACTGGGTGGACCCTGGCTATGGGATCTCCTGTAGGGGGTAATTCAGGTGGCTGTGGGCCTCTGCTGGGTGACCACAATGGATCAGATCCAGTTCCCATGGAGCCACTCTGTCTTTATCTTTAAATTGGGGGTACCTGGTAGCCCCTGCCTCAGGCTTCTCATTTAGTCCTGGGTTGAGTGGGGTAGAGGGTGTTGAGTTTCTTCCCTTACAGAAGCCCCATGGTCCGTCCCCCAGACTTTGTTCACCTCCCATTTGGGCTGAGGCTGATTCTTGGTGCCTAGCTTGGATGCAGGTAGTTCAGCTCTGGTTTCTTCTCTTTGCCTGGATTTCTGTTATTTTCCGTTATGATTATGATGATGATGTGATGGTGATAGACAGAGGTAGTAATAGTAGTGGTGGTGACAGTGATGGTGATGGTTGTGATGGTGGTGCTGGTGGTGGTGATGGTGGTGATCATGATGGTGCTGATGCTGGTTTTGGTGATGGTGGTGATGAAGGCAGTGATGGTGGTGGTCATGGTGGTGGTGGTGGTGATCATGTAGTAATGGTGACAGGTGAGAGTTATGGTGTTGATGGTAATGAAGGTGGTAACAATGATGGTGATGCTCTGGCAGTAATAATTATGGTGATGATGATGGTAGTGATAATGGTGATGGAGGTGTTGGTTGTGGGTGTTGATGGTGTGAAGGTGGTTACAGTGATGGTGATGCTGAGGCAGTGATGATTACGGTGATGTGGCAATGCTGGTAATGGAGGCTGTAGTAATAAAGACAGCAGTTCCAGTGGAGTGGCTAGGAGCACAACGTTTGAACCACATGGCTGTGTTTAGATCCTAACTCCTTCCTTAGAGACATGGACAAGTTTTGGGACTCTTTAACTACCCTAGGCCTCAATGTCCCTTGCAGTGGAAAAGGAGTTGTAAAAAGACACACTTTGAGGGTCGGGTGATGCCAGATGAGCCACAGTGTGTGTGGACCCTGTGCTGGGCTTAGCTGGAGGTCACTGCTCAGCCAGCAGCTGCCTCTGTCTCTCTCCAGAAAAGCTCACCATCCTGCAGCCCAGTCCTATGTCCCACTTAGAACAGGCAGGCTGCAGAAGATCTCCAGAGCAGCAGTGGTCTGGCCCAAGCACTCTAGCTCACCCTGCAACCATTGTGTGCAGTGTGGAGTAGAAAGCCAGAGGATGGCGCAGCAAGGAATCCCAGCCTAGGCCACTCTGTGGTAAGGATCAGTCCTATAAGCCAAAAGAGCCCCCAGCCATCTGTGCTCCCAAGGAGGGGACTGTGCTCTTTAGCCATCTCTAACCTGTGCGGGTTGCACATAGGGTCTGGCATGCAGGTGACTATGTGGTTTCTTAGTACCCAATCGTAGAGGATAAAATTGAGGCTCAGACCTGGGTGACCGGCTGCAGTCCACGGTGTGCACATGGCCCAGTGGGACTGAAAGCTCTTCTGCCCCAGAGCCACCTGCAGGCCTCATGCTGGTTTTCTCATGCTGTCCTGAGTGTCACATGACCCTTCCTGCAGGGGCCCTGATGAGGATGGAGAAGAGGAGGCTGCCCCAGGGCCACGGCAGGCGCATGACAGCCTTTACCGTGTGCACATGCCCAGTTTGTACAGTTGTGGCAGCAGCTATGGCAGTGAGACCAGCATCCCAGCTGCAGCCCACACAGTCAGCAACGCCCCAGTCACCGAATACATGTGAGTCACAAACAGCGGGATGGGGCCAACCCTGGAGACAGGCAGGCAGGGCTTGTGGGAGCCCAGATCTGCAGCTACATTGATACAGCTGGGGGCTCCCTAGACAGAGGGAAGAATGGTGGTGCAGACTGAGCCCACAGGAGGGGAAAGGGGCTTCATTACAGGCAGCCCCAGACTTCAGGGAGCAGCCTGGCATTGAGAACCTCCTGCCTCTGAGTGAAGCTGGTGGAGGGGCAATAGGGGTCCCCATGGTCAGATGGAGGGCGTGGCTACATGGTGGGTAGACAGCCTGGTGGGAGATGGGCTCTGGCCGGGCTGAGGTGACAGGTGGGGTGACAGCTAGATGGATGACAGGTGAGAATATAGGATCCTGCCCTGTGGAGGTCAACATCAAAAATGGATGCCAGGCAGAGTTGGCTGGGCACAGGGTCTGCCTAGATCAGAGATGAGCCCTCTCAACAGGCCTGGGGCCACTGTCCCTTATAGCTTCTCTCCCCCTTAGGAGCCAGAATGCCAATTTCCAGAATCCCCGCTGTGAAAACACCCCCCTCATTGGACGCGAGTCCCCACCGCCCTCAGTAAGTCTCAGGAGGAGAATGGGGTGGGAGGGACTCTCGGCCTGCAGGGGCTGTGCTGCTCCACCACCTTCATGCTGTGGTGTGACATGTAGGCAGCATGGGCTCTGGAGTGGCTGTGAGCCTCTAGTGTCATGCAGGGGCTCCCCAGCCAGGACCTCTTCAGTATGCCAGTGCGTAAGTGGGCAGATAGAAGGGTTTGACTGTCACTTTTCACTATGTGGGGCCTGGCACTTTCTCCCCACCTCCTTAGGACCGGCCTTTCCTCCTTTTCCTTCGTTCCTCCTCTTCCCAAGCCTCCACCTGTGTCTCAGTCTCTGGCTCTTCCAGCCTGGGCCTGGTGTCCTATCTGGCCTTGAGGATGAGACATGGACAAGTGTGCACAGGGTGGGCTTGCCATGAGAGAGGAGCCAGTGCCAAGCTACAAGCCCCAGGCTTCCTGGAGGGGCAGGGTCAAAGGGACAAGCCAAGAGGCTGAGATCGCCTTACTTGAGAAATCCCCCACTGTCCTGCTAGCCCATAGCAGATTTGGACCTAGGCTGCTGGGACCTGGATGGAGTCTGGAAGGCCCAGAGGCCATCCTGAGCTGCTGACCCTAGGCCCAACTGGCTCCACAGCCCACTTAGGGCTGGCCACGCCTGGCGTTGAGGATGCCCCCTCTCTCTCTCTCTCTCCTGCACCCCTCCCATCCTGGGCCCTCCTAGCGCTATCTGGCTGCCTTGGACTCTGGCAGCCACGCAGGCTGGCAGTTTAAGCCCTTGGACAGTGCCCGAACGCTGTGGTAGCTGTGCCCTCAGAGTGACAGGTACTGACCCGGCCGGTCCCCACCCCGCACGGCACTCGCCTGCGCCTCCATGCCTCCTACCCACCTCTCACTACTGCCTTCCACCAGTGCTGGCCTCGGGCCCCCTCCCAGGACCACGTTGTGTGCCCAGTCCAGCCATCGAGGCCTCTGACTGGTCGTCAGCCTGCCTGTCTCATAGGAGGGGCAGTGAGCCTGACCCCAGTTCCCCAGCCTTGAAGGACTCTGCCACCAGCACAAGGGGCCCAGCCCCTCTTGTTACCTCTCAGTGAAGAAACCATGCACCCAGGCCCTTTCCTAGTGCCTGGCCCCCATCTCAGCCCTGCATGTCACCTGGCACAGGTGTGTTACATGGCCTCGCTGTCCCATGTGGCAGTGCAGGCACCTGCAGGGGCTCCTCCAGGGTCTGGCTGCTCCCTGCCATCTCTGCTGCATGTCCATGGAATGACATGGCTCCTGCTGCTGCTGCCCCTCCTCCTGCCCACTTCATGGCCACCTCATGGCTGTTTGCAACCTTCTAGGTATTCTGGGGAGGCTCTAGGGAACCGCAGGACCAGTGTCCTTCTGAATCTGGGGGCTATGGAGACCAGCACAGGGTCCCTGGGCTTGCAGGAGCCTAACAGGGGCCAGCAGAATCAGCCTGCCAGGCCTCCATGCCACTGGCAACCTTTGGCACAGCCCTGGTCCTTGCCCCCATCGTGGGCATGTGAGCCATTTGCACACTGCCTGGCCTTAGCATGTGCTTTGTCTGCGTGCTCCCTGTGAGCACACACACACACACCACACTTTCTTGCACACCTGCACTGCTCAAAGCCTTCATACTCGCAGTTGGGTGAGGGCAGCAAAGAGGTGTGGGTTGTCTGCAAGGCCAGGCAGGGTGGAGTCACCTGCTAGTGAATGCAAGACCTAGGATGACCCCACAGTTAGTCCCCACCCTGACCTGAATGCTGGTAGCAGCATCAGTGTGGTTGGGGCTGATGGGGCAAAGGGTTCTGGCCCTGAGTGGCAGGGCAGGAGTCCAGGGCAACTTCACTCCTATGGGCTCTTCCGTTATGACTGTGGCATGGCCTGGCCTCCAGAGGCCCCAGCCTGGCTCCAGACTGAGCGCTGAGGGAAAGGCCTGGGTCTTAGCCCGCTGGGCAGGCAGCCTGCATGTGTCTTTTAGGTTCTGGGCATGTGGGGTATAGTTAAGGTTCTTATGAGTGTTAGGGCTCCGATAGATGCCCAAATGCCAGCAAAGGGGAGCAGAAGAAACAATGCCATCTAATCAGGAGAGGGGAGTGGCCCAGGGTGTGGCATCCAAGACAACTTCTGCCCTCTAGGGACCACTGCCTCCCTCAGCGGCACCTCGTCCTCCCTCCACCCAAAGCCTGGGCCCCTGCCCGTTCCCCAGTCCCCTCCCTGTGGGGCTCTGCCAGCTGTGCCCTGTGCTATCTCTCTCTGCCTACCAAAGGCGGGCTCTAACTCCAAGGACCACGCTGAGAAGGTCTGGCCAGCCTGGCCCTGACTGGTGTCCTGCTGACCCTGCTTCCCTCTCTCCTGCAGTACTCCTCCAGCATGAGAGCCAAATACCTCGCCACAAGCCAGCCTCGCCCTGAATCCAGCAGCAGTGGGCACTAGACTGCGTGCTGACCAGCCACCTGCCCCATGTGCCAATCACCCCCCCAGGCCAGCACTGCTGCTTCTGCCCCGCGGCTGCCTGCTGGACCCTTCGAACGCCAGCTTGGTCCCTCTGCTGCCCCTTTCCCCTCCTCTCCCCATGCAGGGGGTTGGAATGCCCACCCAAGCCTGGTCATACATCTGGACAGACACTGCTGCCACTCTGGCCTTGCCTGGCCACCTGCTCCCCACATCTCACTGTCCCCTCAGTCTCACTAAGCCCCACCAGGAGCCCCTTTCCTGACATACTCCCTCTGCAGATGGCCCTCCCGACTCTGCTGTCTGCTGCCTGCCGCATTGGGTCTCCCCCTGCCCTTCCCTTCCACAGTGCTGACCCCCTCCCCTCATGTATCGCTTCTTAGTTCACAGGCAGAGCAGCAGCCCCTCTGTCTGGCATCATTGGTCACGGAGGGACAGATGGGCTCCGCATGTAGGGACCCTCCACATACCTGTCTCTCTACAGCATCCAGCACCAGCCCCCTCATCCACGCAACTGCCCTAACCACAAGTTCACGTCCTGCCATCACCCAGAGCTGCTCTCCAAGGAGGCCTTCTGCCTCCTGCCCAGCATTGCTTTGTCCTCCAGCAAGTGCTACCCTCCCCAAGGCACCCGGCCCTCCATGGACAGCAAGTGCCACACAGCCTTTCAGTGCTGGCCACCTTCTTGGTGCCAAACCCCTTCTCCCCACCTCAAAGACTTGGCAGCTTCATCTGGTTTGTTTTTTGCACTAACCACATTTGTCATCTCTAGGGCAGGCCAGAGCAGCAGCTGAGCAGTACCGCTGCCCTGGTCCTCCCTCGGTTCCATTTTTACCCAGGACAGATGCAGTGTCCCTGAAGCCCAGCCTCAGGGGCTGGACCTGAGCCAGCCGTGAATGTGCACCTAGCCCCTGCTGCCCTTCTTGGGACTAACCACTAACCTCACTCCCAGCCTCCATGGGTGCCCCTCGCCAACCCAGAGCCAGCAAGTGTGACCCAAGTCCAGCCTGGAGCCGAGGCCCAGGATGGCCAGCTGGAATGAGGGCTGGAGTAGCAGTTTCTTCATGGGGTGCTGCTGGGGACAGGCTGCATGCAGATGGACAGGCAGCTCAGAGGGCCTGGAGACCCCTCCCCTGCCCAGGCAGGTGCCGCCCAGGAGGACTGCGTCCGCAGGGCCTTGGGCTCAGGTTTCCATGACTTCAGTCCCCCTTCCTGTGAAGCGGGAACAAGCCTTCCCGATGGTGCTTTTGGCTTTGGTGTACGATGTTTGCTGTGCTTCCTGCCGTTGTGGGGTATAGTACCAGCCCCCAAATTAGGACCTTGAGGTTCTGTCCTTTTGGCCCTAGCTCTGACCTAGCAAGTTGACATGGTGTAGTCTGGTTCAGGCTCTGGCCATATGCCAAGGCCAGAGTGGCAGGGCCAAATAGACCATGGCTCTCCCTCCTGGAGCAGCAGGCAGATACCTGCCCAGAATCACCCTCTCCTCCTGGGGTGACCTTCATCCTGCCCTTCTTCCAAAACCCTTCTTTGTGCTGGTGTCTGGGACCAAAAGGCGATAGGCAGGGGAGGTAGTGGACCTAGGGCCCCCAGCCTGTGTGTGTGAGCCCCCAGTGTGATCAAACCTCATGGAAGGGACTGCTCTGCTCTAGGTGGGGGGCCACCGAGGCAGGCCATAGCCAGCCTGCTTGGCCTGCTGCAGGCATGTTCCTGGCCGCGGGCCTGGAGGGCAGTGTCTGCCGTGTGCTCCAGGACCCACTCAGAAGCACAAGCGCTGCCAGCGGCCAAGAGCCACCCACAAGGTGAATGTACATAGCATGAGAGGCAGGTGCTGCCCAGGTGTGGCCATGAATCTGTGTTATCTTGGGAGTCCTGCCGTTGTGTGAGTGTGTGAGGGTGTGCGTGTGTGCGTGCGTGTGTGTGTGTGTGTACACGCACACATCTGTGTTCTGTCTGTGACTCTTCACCCACTGAGGCTGAAGAAAGGAAAGGGGAATAAGGGGTTCATACCCCGATCTCAGTGGCTCCTGCCCTTGGTTTTCTTTCTGTTCTGAGTTTTGGTGCCCCTTGTTGACCACTCTCCATGTCACCACACCTCCTAGGGTGTCAGGCTGGGAGCCTCTGCCACTCCCACTCAGCCCTCCTGGGCTCTGGCGTATGGGTGTGGCTTGACCGCGTGGGGAGTAGGAGGCCATGGGGGCTTGGCCAGCACCTGACCCCAGGGCCATGCCTGAATGCCAGGCCCTCCCAAGCCAGGTGAGGTGGGATAGTACAAGGGGCCTGGCTGAGAACACCCTAAACCTTCCTGACACCCACCCCATCTCACTATGCAATTCCAGGTCCCTACCATTGCCCCCTAACCCAGGTCCTATTCTGCCCAGCCTGGAGGGGGGTGAGTTGGCAGCCCCTGGCCCCAGTGACCAGGGCCTTTTGTGTGGGAATCTTCGTTTAGCCATGATGCTTGTGTACCTGCCCTATTATTATATATACAGTTTTGTTGAGTGCCCCTACCCCTGCATTTTGCCCCGTGTGCATTAACACCAAGCTGCACCGGGCCCACACCCCTCAGCCTCTGTAGGCCCGTGGCTGTGTGTCCTGTCACTGTGTTTTTGTTTTCTAAAACTGGGTTTTGGGTTTTTATTTCTTTGGGGACTTTTATTTTTCTTGGCAAATACTAAAAATCTCGTCATTGTAATTTCTGTGGTTTCTATTCAGCTTGGGTTTCATGTTTTAAAAATAAACACATTTTAAAGAACAGGTGACTTCTGAGTTCATCAGGAGGGTCTTGGCTCTACGCTGCTTGTAGGGTGAGGCAGGGACTTTGATGGGGGGGGCAGACCAGCAGGACTGGGGGGTCAGGAGGAGATCTATGGAGCTCCAGGGAGATACCAGGACCAAGTAAGGGCCATGGCCTCAGTGAGTGTGGTGGAGCCCTATGGACAGCAGCTGGCTCTAGGGGTTGTAGTGGGCATGGCAGTGTGGTCTTAGCTGGAGAGAGAGCCTGCTTTGCAGTCCCACTGCTTAGCATGGGCATGGGATGGGGCATGTCAGGAGGTACTTCCCCAGCAGAGGTCCCTGCCCGGGCTCTGCATGGGCATGGTGGAGGGGCCAAGGGCCAGGATGGAGCCATGGGGTTCCCCACAAGACCCTTCATCCTTCTAGAAGCAGCACCACCCGGCCTCTGAATCCTCCAGGCCTGTGGTGGGAGTGGCCTGGTTTCCTATGAAAAGGAGGTTCCAGAGGTTGAGGCAGCTCCTCGAGGCCGTGCCACACATAACTGCAAGTGACAGCACCTACCTCCCAGGGAGACATCAGGCTGTGAAGTTGGCAGGGCCTTTGGCCCACAGTGTTTGGGGCTTTGGAAAATATGTGGGGCCCTGGCTCCTGACTTGGGCTCACATAGACACCAGCAGGTCACCAGAAGCCCCAACCAGAGCTTTCAGGATAGACTGCAGCTGAGTGTAGTGGTGCACACTGTAATCCCAGGACTCTGGGAGGTTGAGGCAGGAGGATCACTGTGAGTTTGAGGCCAGTCTAGGCTACATGAGTTCAAGACCAGCCTGCACTACATAGACTTTGTCTCAAAAAAGGGGAGCGGGGAGACATTGAAAAGAAGGGATTGGGGCTGGGAAGATGGCTCAGTGGAATAAGCTCTTCCCTGGTAAGTACAAGGGCCTGAGTTCAATTCCTGGTTCCATGAAAAGAAAAGGGACGCAAGAGGTGTGCTCTGGAGGAGAGTATATGGAGCTCCAAGAAAAATAAGACATTGGCAACTCCATGGAGTTACGTGATAAGACCCGTGATATGGGGATCCTGGGCACTTAGGCCTAGGCGCCTAGAAAGCTCCAGGCTTGGGGTGACAGCCAGGGGACATGAAGAATGACCTCAGATACCCGTACTCTGGGACCTCAGTGCCCCGTGTGTATCAGGAAGGGTAAAAACTAATATCCTGGCTGGATCATACCTGTAATCCCAGCACTCCAGGAGGCTGAAGCAAAAGCACAAATTAAATTCCAGCCTGGGTAATTTAGTGAGACCCTGTCTGAAAATAAAAAAGAGCTAGGGATGTAGTTCAGGGCACCAGCCCTGGGTTCAGTCCCCGGACCAGAGGAAAGAAAAAAAAATACTCTGGTGCCTAACCAGAGGTAGTCAGCTCACCCCAAAGGTGTTAGGCTTGGCACTGTTCTGGGCACTGTCATGTGGAGCAGTGGAGCCCAGCCCTACCCTGCTAATACTCCAGGGGTGGGGGCAGAAAACAAAAGGGGACAGAACTATGTGAAGGCTGCAGGACAAAGAGCCCTGGCTTGCAGTGGGGAGGTGAGCAGGACAGGTGAGCTTTTTTTTTTTTTTTTTGGTGGAACCGGGGATTGAACTCATGGACAGGTGAGCTTTTGATGGGCAAGAGAAACCTTGTACATGCAGTG
>NDGM010958859.1:0-15382 GCA_002564305.1 Octomys mimax | reverse complement strand
GGCTGGGACTGGTCCCACCGGCGCAGGGTAGCAGGAAGCTCTCCCACACACTCACCGGACCTGAGCTAGGACTGGGTGTCAGTCAAGGATTTTAAATGAAAAACACATTCCATGACATTAAGCATTATTCAATCCTGAAAAAATAAAGCAACAAACCATTCAGGCATTGTGTTGAGGTAAACACATCCTGCATTAAAGTGTAATGTAGGACATCAACACAAATACACCTACCAATCAATCTCACTGATAAGTATCCATGGAGAAATCCTAAATGCAATACTAACAAAAATAATTCAGCAGCACACTAAACC
The DNA here is from genome assembly GCA_002564305.1 of Octomys mimax. Taxonomy (NCBI): domain Eukaryota; kingdom Metazoa; phylum Chordata; class Mammalia; order Rodentia; family Octodontidae; genus Octomys; species Octomys mimax. Next base: position 15,071 of record NDGM010958859.1, on the reverse strand, counting down.
GGTAACGAAACATAATGACACTTGAGTTAACCCTGAAAGCACATAATCCCAGAGTGTGAGACTGCCAGGCACGTATTCATTTATTAGGACGAATAGATCTAAGCAAGTGCCCATCAGCCAAGGAGGTGGCAATAGCACATGGCAGAGCTGATGAGGAAGCCCAGAGACAGGGCCTACCTTGCACGTGCAGGCCCTGAGTGCAATTCCTGGTAGGCCCTCCCTAAAAAGAAGATAAGGTATCTTTGTACAATGGAGTACTACTCAGGTGTGAACAAGGAGAAACTCAAGATTTTTATGGATACATGGGTGCAGCTGGAGACTCTACTCATGAATATGGTCAGCTAGTGTTTGGAGACACCCCATCGTCTCCCTCACACAAGCAGCTGCAAGAGTAAAGATGCAGAAGTAGACCAGGTGAGTGTGAAAAAGACAGACACTGCTCAGAAGGAAAGCACAGCTAGGACTCAGAGAGGAAGGAGGAAGGAGGGAGTATATATATGCACATATATCTTGGCTAAGCTAATGTGCACACGTACTGGATGGCTGAGTCAATTGCACTACCAAGTTTTATTAGTTCATTGAAAAGAACCACGTCTTTCATCCTCAGAAACATGTACATGCGACCGAGGGGTAAGCATACAGGCTCTGGCGGATCGGCTAGCATGAACAGATGAGTCATACCCAAAGTTGGGCAGGACACAGAGCAAAGCTAGCATTCACATCTGTTGGTGATATCACAAAGCAATGCAACCATCTTGGAGAACAGCAGCAAGATTCTTCCAAAAACTACAAATAAAATTATAGTGTGCATTCAACAACCCCATTACTCTACATACAAGGAAAATAACTGAAATTGGAATAGCAAGGAAAATTTAAGTTCTGTTTATCTCAGTGTTATTTATAATTCATCAGACATAAAAACTTAAATGTTCACCAGTAGATTAATGGGTTAAAAATGTGACATTTATGTTCAATGGCAAAAAGCATTCAGGATTTATACAGGACATGCTGTGATTTGCAACAAAGTACACGGTCCTAGAAGACACTGTGAAAGGGGACTAAGCCACGCCCAGAGCGACCAAGAGCCTAGGATTTCTCCTGCGGGATAACAACTGCGGGCCTCACTAGCGAGCCAGATAGCGGTTAATGGATGCAGGGTGATGGGCACCCAGCGACCGCTGATCAGTGAGAGCAGAGCAACAGTGAGGTTGGAGCACTGTGTTCCAGTGCCCTATGGTCAACAGCTCTCACGACAAGGAGCTGCATACTGCAGGCTGGCCGATAGATTTTCAACGTTCTCACCAATATAGATAAGTATTAGAAGTGCTGAGAGCTCCGGGCCGGGGAGAGAGCTCAGTGGAATAAGTACTTCCCTGGCAAGCACAAGGGCCTGAGTTCGATCCCCAGTTCTGCCAAAAGAAGTGCTAAATATGCTAATCACCTTGAATATGAATATACCAATCATTCTACAATGCAGGAATGTATTAAACTATCACATTATACCTGTAAATAAATGTAATTTTTGGCAATTAAAATATTTATATAGGTAAAATTATTCCAGCAAAATTACTCATCAAATGGTTATATAATCTTCCTCGGAAAAATAACTAACAAAATAATCCCAAGACATTTTTTAAAAAATTGAAGAGTGTCCCTTGCTTCTATGAAATATCAAAATATTCAACTATAGTTATTAAAATATCTTGGTATAGCATACCTACAGCTAGGCAAATGGAAAATAATTAAAGTTTTTTTAATTTATATAAGCTTTGAACATTCTAAGTTCGGCACTATTTTTGAAAAGCTTGTTTGAGAAACTAAAATCAAGGGCATTTAAAGCAGGCTGCTTAGCACATTATTTCAATTCGCTTAATCCAGAAATAGCTCTGAGACTTGTGCCCCTGCGTGGCACCAATGAGTGGATGTGTTAAACATAGTACACCATGGACAAAAGACTGGAGTAGACGTTTCTTGAAAGAAGAGACAAAGAGTGGAAGCTCCGACTACCAAGAAATCACTAATGGGGCTCCTTGACCCAATCAAGGTATCACACCAGTAGTAAGTTGACTCATATCCGTTACTTTGGAAGCTGACCCTAGAGGAGTTCATAAATACCCCACGATTCAATATTTTACCATCAATACGTAACAGACATTAAAATCACGGACACCGATTTTCCTACAGTGCATTCCTCCTCAGTGTGTCTTGAAGGGGTGTACAAAGAGGAGAAACAAAAAAACGTGACTTCAGTACTTGAAGGGGCTGCATGGCGGAGCCCTGCGTCTGTCCTCACAAATGTGACACCACTGACCCGGCCACGAAAATAGCACGTGTCCTGACGCCAGGCTGCCAATCCCCGAGCAGACACTGCTCTCGCTGCTCCCCGGAGTCTTCTAGCTCCATTTAGCAATGTGCTGGTAGCTTTTCAATATAGTTCAGAAATTCGATTTCGTTTTCAAACTAGAGCTGCACATGAGTAGAAGGCAGAGAAACCAGTGCGATTTCTCCTCGCGTGAACCCGACCACGTATCATGAGATAAACGACAAGGAGCCCAGTGACGCGTGTCTGGAGGGCAGGCCAGCGCGCCCGGCCCGGGCACAGGTGGTGGCTCCCGGCCACACTGACAGTCACCCACAGGAGTGGCTTAGGCGGTGCTATTTGAAGCGCTGACCACCAGACCACGAATGCGCTGCCTGCCGCGAAGCGTTCCCCTCCTTTTTTGGCAGAACTGGGATTGAACTCAGGCTCTTGGGCTTGCCAGGGAAGCGCTTATTCCTCGAGCCGTCTCCCCCTGCTTCTGACATTTGAGGGGCAGCATCTTTTTTACCAAGCAAGGAAAATCTAGATGAAAAGCAGTCACCCACACTGGTCCCCAGAAACCCAGGTACCGCCTCCGGTGACCTGGAGCTGAAGCCGGCACGGACTCTCCGCCACACACTGATGCTCAGAGTGCTGACATGAAACAGATTTTCAGCAAAGGGCAGTAAGGGTACTGTCTTTAGCTGAAGTGTGTTTTTTTTTTAATACAGGTAATGTGGGGTTAAAAAAAATTGTTAAATAAAACCCTGTTACAAACACGGCTTTATTGGCTTTCCATTTCTTTTCCAAATGTCTTCCTTTCTTATGTGTGAAATCGTGACTTAGATGTCGTAATTACCAACACTGACAAGCACTCATGCTTATGTTGCTGCTGGGAATACAGGTGCCCAATCTATCTTATACCTTTATACAAACATGTAGCACTGTGCTAATTCCAAGTTATTTCAGCTCATTAAATTTTAAGTGTGTCTAAAAGGAGAAACCCTCGTTAGGGACACTGGGAATAATGCAGACAATTGTTCATATTAGGCAGCAGCTGGAACTTAATGGAAGGAGAAGATTGTCACCAAGAGAATTATAAGTTGCCTTCACCTTCGTGGACTGGTATAATTATTTCATTTTCCATGTGACTTCATGTTAGGTGAGGTGAACCACAGTGCAGGGATCCTAGTCATGGACGAAGATGAGTTCAATTTTCCTTCTCAATATATCTGGTGCCATGACATGGGAGAACTACATTTTTCTTCTGTTAAGTTAGAGACTTCAGACGATTAAAATTTATGTTTCAAAATAAATTAAGTGAATCCCCACGGCAGGTGGCATATTGCAAATATTTTAGGTAATATCCAAACACGTTTAGAACAGCAGTTAACCCGGTCATTATTCCATGCTATTCTGTGTTGTGACTCCAGATTGAATTAGTCAGGAAGTCAGCAGGCCTCCAGGGGAGGAGGGGTGCGAGAGGAGGCGGCAGGTTCGGAATGCATCGTGCAGCGCGCGTCGCGCAGAGCGCGTTATGCAGAGCGCGAGGGCGGAGCAGGCAGGGAGAAGGTTCATTCCTGCGCTGTGTGTGAGGCTGGAGGGCCGCGTGTTCTGCCACATGTTCAGGCAGCCGGAAATACTAAGCCTCTCTCAAGATGATTAAGTTATACATCCAGGATGATGGTGTTCACTTGAATTTAATACTTTCTGTATAATGAATATTTGTTGAAAGAGCCAACTATATAAATAATCCAGTTCAGCTATAGTAAAACCTATAGAGGATTTAACAGCGACAGGTAGAATGGAGAAAATTGGATTTTATTTGATTGGATAATTAAAAATTAGAGAGGGGTGAACTTAATGTTACAGATTATTTGATAAATAGAAAAGGAGTGCTGTTTAATTCTGTGCTAATGTGTGTTCACACAGGTCAGTGTATCCAGTGGAGTGCGCTGCTTGGAAAGGACGGAAACTCAATAAGCCTGGCCTCCACTGGCGTTGTCATTGTGCCCCTGAAGCACTTCCTGGTTGTGCATATTGCTTAAGCTTCCCCAAGCTGAGCACAACACTCAGCACTAAGGTTCCGTGCATCTTGCGTGGGTTAGTTCTTTCTCCAGCTCGGGGTGTAGGTAGAGGCCCAGAAGTGCAGGTGGCAGTGTTCAGAGGTGAGAAGCATGGTGCTTAATTCCTTCCACAAGCAAAGGAAGCACCCCAATAGTGCCATCCTCCCTTCTCACTGCAGGTGTCTCTCACATCCTCTTGAGCAAAACTGTGGCCAGAGTTCACCTGGAAGCTACTTCTAAGTCAGTCCTCGGGCACACGTGTGGAATTAGGGCCACTGGCCCCACTGTGAAGTCCTGGCTAGGACAGGAAAAGAGCGTGGCCTGTCGTGAAGCACAGACGCCGGGGAAGCGGCGTTTGTCACCCAGCAACCAGGAAGGGTGCATGCTCCAAGAGCGCACGAGTGACTTAGGGCCAGAAACAGGGACAACGACTTCAGCTAATGTTTTTCAAATTTAGGCTGAGAAATGCTGCTGACACACTGTTAAGGCTTTCTACAGAACAACCACTATGGTAAGAGCTCCACACCTCGGCCATTTGGCCTCAGGTAACCCCGTGAGACCAGTGCTGCTTTGACACCCCTTGTCCACAGGAGAAGAGGGAGCAGGGGAAGGGCAGTAACTCGCCTCAGACCCAAGACCTAGGGAAAGTGGTGGGACTCCAGCCAGGCTGGCTAGAGCCAAGCCTCAGCGTCTGCATGTCCACTCCCACTCCACCGAACACTCCACATGTGGGTATTCTGGCTGTGCTTTGACACTGATAAAATGACGGAGAGCACGCATTTTTCTCTTCCCTCCCTCTTTGCCTCCCTCCCTCCTTGCCTCCCTCCCTCTCTGCCCCTCCCCTCTTCCTCTCCCTTCCTACCCTTCATGCTTTGCCTTCTGTCTCCTCTTTCCTGAGTCCTCTTGGTCCCATCCCCATATTTCTTTCCTCTTCCTCTTCTGTTCTCTCCCCGACCCCAGGCCTCCCCTCTGCTCCTCTTCTCTTTCTCTTTCACACCCACTTCTTTCTCTCTGTGCATCAAGGTCCCATACAGCTGATATCAAGGTGTCCAGTGGGCCAGGAGGCTTTGGGACAAACCTACTACCAACCTCAAGTCCCCTAGGGTGTTTGGCAAAATTCAGGGCCTGAGGGTGGTGGAGGAGACGTGCTTGCCAACTTCCAGCAGGGACAGTTCTGCAGCAGTGCTGGCTCCTCATGGAGTTGCCCCTCCCTATTCAACATCAGATAGGGAAGCTCCCTCGCTGAGATCCAGTCCTGCTGCAGAGCTGAGGTTTCCTATCTGGCCTGTATATCCAGATTCCAAGGCCTTGGCCACTGCAGGTGAGGCTCAGAGGGGGAATCTGCCTTCCCCAGTGTCCGAGTACCCTTCTGTGAGCTGATCCAGGAGTGGAGTCCAGTGTCCATGCAAGTGCCCAGCATGGGGTAGAATGACAGATCAGCAGGGCAGGTCTGACCTCCCAGTTCTGTTCACCATGAAGGTGGCAACGTTTGGACTTGCTAGAAGCATACTGGGTCTGTGACCATTCACATGGGAAGGCTGCGTGTGTTTTAAGTGGATATCTTGTATGGAGAGCACAGGTTAACACGGAGTGTGGAGCTGTAGGCCACCCAATGTCAGGATGGGTGAGCTCAGACAATGCATGGTAAACAGTGCAGGAGCAAGGGTGCCTGCGTGGCTCCGCTCTGGGCGCAGAGGCTGTGTGCAGTGCAGGATTAGAAGGGGATGCAGAGAGGTTGCAGGCAGGAGAAACAGAAGAAAGGAGACATAGGAAAAGCTTAAAATAAATATAGTGCGTAAGCTAAAACCAGAGGCAGAATTTAAGTAAAGGAAGTTGCAAAAAGAGCACAGACACAGCCCCGACTCTGAGCATTGGTAGGCATAGTTGACTTAGAAGGTAGAAATCTCTCTGAGGTCAAGCGGGGAGACGGCAGCCTGCTCGAGGTGAGGGTGAGGAAAGCAATCACCAGCTACTACTTAATTCTGCAGGACGATCGGCGGCACGAGGAAAGAGCGCTGAAGACACCGCATCTCCTTTTGTATATCAAACACATTAGTTTAAAAAAGAAACAAGCAAGGCTGGGAGAAGAGCCATGTTTGACAAGGAAAGTCAAAGCCATGTGTGAATGAAGGGTTTTTGTGGGGAAATTCTGGCACAGAAGAGAGATCCATGGTCTGAACACGTTCCCCGGTGAGTGATTACAAAGAGCAGTAGATGAAGCAAGCGGTAAGTGACACTTGCGCCTTCTTGCCCGGTTCCTCTCTGCTGTCTCTCCTGTCCCCCCGAGGAAGGCCGCTCCTGTCAAACAGTTCCCACGTGAACTTGCAATCCTAGGTAGATGCCGTCTTGGAAGTGGGTGCTTGTGGGGTGCTGGAGGTGAGGGAGCTCTCCTCACCTGGGGCTGGCCTGCAGAAGTCTCCGGCTGTCTCCAAGACACCTGCAGCAGTCCTTACCCCCCCCCCCAAGAGCTCGCCTCTGATGCAGAGGCAGCTGCTGAAACCTCCAGTCCCGCTCCAGCAGACTGCGGGGCCCTGGGAGCGAGATACATGTAGCGCTGGCTCCCTTCCAGTTCTCTTCGGCAGGCACTGGGGCAACCTGACAGAGGCAGCTATTAGAACTTCTAAGAAAAAAGACTTGATTTCTTCCCAATCATTTCAAGGTAGAGGTCAGCAGCGGCAGCTCTGCAGTAAGAGAAGCGTTGTGCAGAACAGTCAGCAGTGGCCATGCACACGGCTGTGAGGCTTCCAAGGAGCAGAGCGGTTCTAGGATCAATGAGCCAGTGAGCAGCCATCAGCTCCTGAACACCTCAGCCAGGGCCTCTTACACTGTCACTAAGTGACAGTGCTAAAGCACCAAGAGACCCATTTCATACGGTTTATTCACTATGTTTAACACATAGAAATGTCTCATGTTCAATATCAACAGAGTTGCTTCTTCAAGATGTCTGAAATAACCACGCTGAAGCAGTCTCAGCTCTGAGTGCCCTCCGTCCCAGCCACTGTGTGTAATTTATAAGTGCCATGCCTTGCTGCTCACTAGTGCAGACTATAGAAAAAACCAGAACTCATGCAATGTCACCAACAGGCGCAGCTGGTGCGTGCAGGACCAAGAGGCTGCTTTGTCCTGGCAGCGACTTTGAGGGCTGCTAGGAGCTGTTGAGTGAGTACGGGGAGTAGTCTGCATTGCTCTACAGAGCCAAAGGGTCTGCTTGGAAAGGTGCTCTAAAGGTCAGCTCTTTCACCACTCACGAGGACCAAGAACAGAGCTTTCGCAACTCGGTGCATACGTGCTGCAGTTAATGGATTCCAGATAACAGTGATAGCAGACTCGGAATTGCTTTAGGGTTATTCTCAGAACAAGCTGGTGCAGAGCTAATACTCAGAATCAAGCCAGCAATCCACGGTCATCTACTCTCTCCTCTACAAGCTCTGAGCGGTTGCCATGGTTTCCATCAACCTTGGGTGAGGATACCACAGGCCCCGAGTATGTCTGTGTGGCCTGCAGCAGCAGTGAAGGGTTCCGCTTGAGGAGCCCACCGGTCCACTGCGGCATGGATCCTTCCTGGAGACAGAAGCCAGCCCAGTATAAGTGGCATATCCTACATTTGTGTGTATTTTTAAGTTGAGTTCAGATAAAAATCAAGTATCCTTTTGCAGAAAAAGTATCGTCATTCTTTGCATTTCCAAGTCATGCCACAGGGAGTTCAGCATCATCTCTTTTCTGGCCACTAAATCCTCTCCTGCAGGAAGATCCTTCAAAAACATGCAGGTCAGGGACTGCACATGCCCTGTGCCTCCGGCTCCGGTCCCCACACATGAAGGATGAACTGGTGCCAGCGAGCGAGCTCCTTCGCCCACTGCGGGCTCAGACAGCCACACCAGCTCCGCTGCACCTCCCCTCACTGGCTCTGCCCCTTTACCTGGGCCCCCACCAGGCTCAGCAGAGAAGGCAGAAGCCACACTGGACACTTACGCAGAAAGACACGGGATGCAAGGAGTCAAACTTGAGGAAGTTGCCACGGTGCTGCAGCGCCACAGGCCCTACCACGCATTACAGGCCTCTGAGCCCCAGAGCAGCCCCTAGCCATGCCCAGGCCACCTCTGCACAGCAGACAGCCAAGAGGGCACCAGGACATTCAGGAAGCCAGGAGAAGCTGTCCTGGGCCGGCAGGGCAGCCAGGAGCCTCAGGAGAAAGGCCCCGTCATGCTCACCCCATCATAGAAAGACCTCCCCCATCACATATGCACAGCGAGCAGAGCTCACAGACACTCTCTTCCTGGCTTCTCAACTAAAAACGGTGACCATAGCTTTCAGCACTAAGTGCCCATGGACCCCTGTGAGCCTTTGATGGAAAAGCTGGGGTCACCAGTGAAGCAGACACACCACCAGCGAGGCGGGGCCTCCTAGACTTCTACCTGGGGCTTCTCTGAGGCAGGTTGACCTGTGAGTGTGAGCGGGACCAGGAGCAAGGACAGGGGTGACCTCAATGGCTGCCCAGCTGAGTGGTCACGAGCAGTGACGCTTGGGAAGCTCGGTCATTTCTTGGGTAGCCATGAAAAGCCTAGTCCTCTCTTATCTGTCACAAGAAAGGACTTTTCAGTTCCCACACTTTGTCCTTGTGTTCTGACTGCTCCAGAGATCCAGGCTTCTCTGTCTGCCCTTCGAGCAGTTCCGGCGTCTAGACAGAGCGGCTCAGGGACAGAGCAGTGCTGCTCCCCTGTTCTCACTGCAGGGACGCGCAGCTCACCTTCCAGCGCAGATCCAAACCTCAGCCTCCATCTGCTAGGTCAGTTGCTGGTGGGGGCGAGTGTGCGGCAGACCAGCAGAGGCAGGTCTCTGCCGCTCTGAGGACATTGCGTGGGAGGTGCACACGCGGAGGCTGTGCGATGCAGGCCACTGATAGAGTGGGCACCTGGGTGGTGGAGCTGGTGGAGTCCCTCGTGCACAGCCACGTGCAGCTTTTGTGTCATTCCTGGTAAGAATGACGGCTTGTCTGATCACGGCATCCGAGTCATCTACTTGCTGCCACGTGGCTGCTCTTGGGGCAAAGGGCGGCTGTGCATGAACCTCAGCATCCAGGGTTTCCCCAGGGAATGCTGACCCCTACTCCCTCCACGGGTATGGGAGGAGCCCAAAGTGCATCCCGTGGCCAGCATGAGTGCCAGTACCGGAGGAAGCTTGCAGCAGGAGGGCAGGAAGCGGAGGCCAACTGAGGAGGCCCTTCCCAGAAGCCGGAAGAGGAGAGCTGGACCTTGTCAGCCGAGCAGTGTCTATAACAGAGGCTGGGACAAGGACGGGATGTTTTCTCTAGAAATACAAACAGTCTATTCCCACTTCCTGCTTGTGTAGGAAAAGCAACATTCTTAGTAGCTGACGATCAGGCTATGCTGAAATATTTTAATTAAAGTGATCTGTGGCCTGTGTTTTTCGGAATTACCTCATCCAACAGCCATCCTGGAAGGCTGCTCACAAACCCAGCAATTTGGATGCAGAACCCGCAGAAAACTAAAGAACAGAACACTCAGTGAGCCACAGGAATCATAAAGAAGATGCTATTCAGAACGCAGGAATCTTCTGAGCTCTCTGAACAGCAACTCTGCTTCAGAACCGAAGGCTCTGCTGCTCTGGCTTGAGGTGTCAGAAGCAGAGGTGGAAGAGGAGGCTGCAAGGGGGTGAGGTGTTGTGGGACCTGCGGACATGCGGGAGTCCAGGAGGGAGGGACACAGCAAGCACCTGTGGCCTCCTGGGTGGTGCTTGGCTCCCTGTCCCATCCTTGAGCTCGACCATGCCTGGAGCCAGGCCCCTCTGTCTGGGGAGAGGGAAGAAAGGTCCTGGAGACTGTGCCCTGCTGCGCACGGACCAGGAGATGGGGCGGGGCGACTTGAGCTCCCTCATTCTGAGTCTGGGTTCTCCATGTCAGCGGTGCTTTGTGCAGTGCCCATTTTTCAGGAAGAAAGAGAAGCAGGCCATTGCGAGTGTAAAGGAAGATAACTAGAGGTGCATACAGACCTCTGCGCTCGACGCCTTTGCCTTCTGTATCTTCCAGCCATTGCTTCTGTCTGGATCTCAGGAAAGGTGGAAAAGCCCACCTGGCTTCTGCCTGCCAACGCTCAAGTGCGTGCGCGTGGCTGCCCTCTCTTCCAGCACCACGTCTTTCTTGGCTTCTCCAACAGTCTTTTCTCAGATCTCCTTCCACACAACTCTCTTAACCAGAATTTCTGAGCCAGCACCTTCTCGGTCAAATGCAGAGCCAAATCATCAGGAAGAGAGGGAGAAACAAGGAGAGGAAGTGGGGACCCTCAGAGGTCGTGTGGTGGGGACCTTGTACAGATGCCATGGACCACACAGAGGAATGGCAGGCACATGGGGCGGGGTGGCCCAGCACAGCAAAGATCAAGCAGGAGTCAGTGGACCTCAGGCTCAAGGGTGCGTGGCTGAACTGCTGTGCAGGTTATCGGATTCCTCCACACACAGAACGTCTCTGACATCTGGAGTACGGGTTTTCTCACACTAATCAAATTTCTAGTTCTCCAGGCATCGAGTGGAAAGCCACATTTTGTTATGACATAAATGACCTGCAACTAATAAGTGGCCCAGACTCACGGTCCCATCTCCTGCTGCAATCACAACCACCACAAGGAGCTCCCTGCTGCCCACACTTCATCCTGTGCATGCGGACCTGTAGCTCTCTGTACTACCATGATGTCCCAGTACTCAGCACGCATGACAGGGCACAGATGGGAACAAAAGACAAAGTCTATAGAGCGAAGGTGACAGGTTTGGAGTGCAGGGGTGTCTGTCCCCAGGAAGCTGTGATGCACTACCCGCGCCACACCTGAAGGTGTCCACCACTGGGGAGGGCTCCAGCCCTGTGCTGCCAAGACCTTTATAGAGACCTCAGTTGTAGACCTGACTCATGATCCAACCAATCTGTAGCTTCTTTCCTTTCCCTGGTGCATGGAGAAATGGAGCTGAAAGCCCCACACCTCTGATCATGGCTGGCTTGCTATTGCTCCTGATTCCTGAAGCTAAACAGGAGCCCACAGAGCCACAGCATGAGAACAGAACCCCTCCCATCACGGGAGAAATCCCAGAGGATAGGCCCTGTGCCAGGAGCCAGGTGTGATGAGCAAGCACTGGCAGAGATGCTCCCAGCAGTCTTCATCAGGAAGAGAACATGTGTTGAGGCCATGTCAGGATTCAGGGAGCCAGGGGTACACAGGTGGTGCCCATCTCTGCCTCCGCCCATCTGGAAGGCGCAAGAGAGGAACAGGCCTGTCTCATGGTCCCACAGCACCTGGAAAGCCACCCGCCACACGGACGACCTCTGTCCCTTGCTTCCCCAGATGTGCTATGGCACACAAGCAGCAGACTGGATGCAGTACAGATCCTGACATTGGTATCTGATCGAGGCCTTCAGAGGAAAACCTCTTGAAGCACAACTGGCACAGGAAGTGCAAACATACCTATGTAAAGACAGAGCTCTAAAACAGCAGGAGAAAGCATGATTGTTGAGTGCTAGATTCCAGGTGTAGTGACCAGAATGTTCACGCACACCTCACATTAGACACACGAAACTCCGTGATGAGTGTCTTTGCTTAAATGTGAACTGTATCGAAAGTCACAGGTCTGCCTGGCCCCAAATGCAGGCTTCGACAAGATCTCTGTGTAATCAGTGTGATATGAGATTAATAGCTCAGTATAATGACCTGGGATCTCACAACGCAGAATGGCAGATGCTGCGCTGGCATGAAGGGCCTTCGTGTGACAAAACTGAAAGGCCTTCACACCACAAGTGGGCACTGCTGGCAGTGTCTGCTCCCTGCCTCTGCAACAGGGCCCGTCTCTGTGACTGCAGTGACACCCAGGAGGAAGCCATGTGTCAGAATGTGCCCTACAAGGAGCACCATGAGGCTGAAGCCAACCTTTAACAGCACAAGTGACCGCTGGTTTGTATTCCTCCCACAGGATGGGATTTTAAAGACAGACAACATCCTTTAACAATACCTGTCCTACACCAGTGGTGGTGAACCTGTGCCACACATGCCCCAGCAGGCTGCTTGTCCCCCCGAAAGCTCTGAAAGGCTCCCGTCACTGTTAAGCACTCAGCACCTCTGATGTGCATAGTCTACATCTCTGCTCTATGTGGGTTCGTGCATGTGCATGCAGTACGTGTGTGACAAACACGACTGATCAGTGCTGCATGCATACTTGCTTTACATGTGTGGTGCACCTTGTGACACACCGCTGTCACGGTGACCCCATCCTGCTTTGCTGGGGCTTTGAGACAGAGCTGGGCAAGCAGGTGCTTACACAAAGAGAGATGATGTCACATCCCTGGAGGCTGCAGGTGCCCACTCCGGGTGCTGGCAGTGCACACTCCCGGGGTGCTGCCAGGAATAGTCTGCTCTGTGCCTGCGGCCCGGATGTGGGCAGCTTCCTGGTCACCCAGGTCCTTGGCCTGTGGAACGCCATCCCGGGCGGTCCTGGTTCTCCTGGCCACTGGCTTCTGCCCTGAGTGTCTCCCTCCAAGAAGCTTTCACAAGCGCAGCACTCATATCAGATGAAGGCCACTCTGGTGACCTCCTCCCCATTGTATTACCTCTGGGAAGCCACATCCAAACGAGGCCATGTTTCGAGTTACCAGGGCCTAGAGTTTCAATGAAAGCATGCGCAGGAACACAATTCAACCAATAAACAACTACTACAACACCATTGTTTTGGGTCCAAGAAGTTAACTGGACAGAGAGCAAATGAGGGTCAGGAGTCGGCTTCTTAAATGGAGCACACTTAAGCTGAGGTTCAGTCCGCCTTGGGGACGGTGCTGAAGGTTTGTGGATTCTCTTGCTAAGCAATAATTAATAAGGCAAGCGTGGGTAATAGTGATGGTATTTTGTTTGTGCATGAATTCTATTAGTGCGTTATAAATGCTTAATTGTTCTGCAGCACTTTGGTAAAGGAAGTCACTACACTATTTTCCCTAAAAATAATTTTACTTTGGTATAACTTTAGAACGATGAATTGACATCAATGAATGTGGTGTTAGCAATTCTCCAATCTTAAATATATGCAAAATTATATGTATAATTTAACTATGAAAGAATGACCTTTATTTCAAGAGGAATATAATCCACTCATAAATCACTGCATATCCGTAATATCTTGGTTGTGTTACTGATTCCTACCAGGTAACAGAGTCAGCTGTCCTTGGATGCCTCCGGGAATGTATGCACATGGCAGGCTGTCAAGTTGCCAGGGGCCTGGGAGCCCTCGGCCTTCCCTTGTCCTTCCAGGAGAGCTTCTGGCCGTGTGGAGCCCAGGCAGAGTCACCAGGGCAGCGTGCCTCCCGCTCCTGAGCACCCGCTTGTCTGGCGCTCTCGGTCTTCTGGTTTCATCCACGTTTTCCTGTCTGACATAAGACTCCGAGGAGCAGGACTGGAATCGGGCTCTTGCTCGGCAGGGATCTGCTTGTCACAGCTCCACACAGGTAGCTCCATGGAGGCTTCAGGGGTTGGGCTGCCTGGCCCATCCTGCTACACAAGGCTATCTCCAACATGCTGGCCAGAACATGGCACAGTGACCAGCAGAAAGTCCAGAGGGGATGAAGAGGCACAGAGGACAGAGGCAGGGCATGGAGAGCCGGACAGAGACTGTGCGGGCTGGGTGCGCGTGGGGCTGGGCCTCGGGCTGCCATGTCCACCGTGTCACTGCAGCACACTCAGGATAACCTCCAGACTCCTCGGGGCAGAATGAGCCTGCTTTCTCATAGGCTGAGAACACGGTACCTTGCCCACCAAATGGCCACTCAGCCATGACCTGTGGCATTTGGAAGCAAGGCACTTTTTTCTTATTTCTGGTTACTCTATTTTGGGCAGAAGTAATACATTTTTTGTATGCTCCTATGAAGATAAATCAAGAGATTTCTCAAAAGTATACTCTTAGTATGGTAGTAGTAAACTTTAGAGTGATTTTTAAAGTTTAAGGCAAAAATATCTACTTTGGTGTCTTTCTATTTTCACTGAAATAGCACACATTGCGGTGGATTATTGCTCAACTTGTAACCCCCAGCTGAACTGAGTCAGGCGTGGCTGGGCACCCACGGCTCACCCGCACGCTGTGCCGACAGCATATCATGAAGCTGCAGAGGTAGTGGCTGGCTGCTGGTCCCCAAGAGGAGCTGGTGGTGCTGGCTTTCCTGATGTGAACTCTCCTTTTCTCATTAGAAGAGGAGCTTGGGACTGCGCTGCCACTGAGGGAGGCTGTGGCTCCTCTCGGGCAAGCTCTGGCTCTGACTTGGAGCCTGCTTCCTGGCTCCAATGCAGAGCGCTCCGCTTGCCGGCACAGCCCTTCATGCCCCTGTGAAGGGCTCCTGCTGCAGATTCTGTAGCTCCCAACACTGGCTTTTGGGCCTTCCCAGTGCAGGTCCTCGACACAGACTTGCATGAGACATTGCCAGGGGCTCTGGGCCACAGCAGGCCTTGCGCAGGACGTTGCTGTGAGGCCCAGGCCCGCAGCTGGACTCTGAGTCTCTGGTGTGTGGGCAGATCTCCTGCACTCTGCATTTGAGTCTTTGGGAAGATATAAAATAATCCTGTGAATTACACGTCCTGTATTTAATCCTTTCTTATAGTCCTGCCTAGTAATGAGGGTTGTGCAAAGTTGTTTGATCACATCTCTAACATTCACTCGAAACATGAAAATACTTC
>NDGM010958853.1:0-10106 GCA_002564305.1 Octomys mimax | reverse complement strand
TGCCTGTTTACAGCTTCCCAAGAGCTGGGATTACAGGCGTGTGCCACCACGCCCAGTCTCAATTGCGCTCTCAGCGCAACCCCCGGGGGCGGGGCCGGCAAGGCAGTCCCAGGATCAGGATCGAACCTGGCCCCTGCGCCTGCTTGCAGGCGCTTTAATGGTGTTTAAATCCTTTCTCTTTGAAATTGAGTTTGCATATTGCAGGCACCTGCTTTAAAGAACAAACACTCCCGTCCCCCAGCAGGGGATCAATTGCTAGGCAAACGCTGTACCATCGAGCTACCTCCCCAGCCCAAGACTCCAGAATTTTACTGAAATACCTTATTACATATAAGCAGTGATGGTGTACCTCTCGGAGCTTTCAATGATACAGCCCTCTGCAACCCGTGTGCCATTGGCTCACCACCACTGTACACAGGATGGGTCCAACCCGCCTGCTTTACCACCATCAGTAAGATACCACAAACCCACAGGTGAAATGCCACCACCCAGAGGGGTCCTGTCCTTAAGTTCTCCTTCTGCAACTCCCTGACCCAGGACAAAGACAATGGGAGGTAACACTAATAGTTTAAAAGGTTCCTGCATTCGGTCGAGGATTTTTTTTTTTAAAGCTTGGCATGCCCATAGGAAGGACGGGTAAGAAATAGTTTTATTCAGTTTTCTATTCTTTGGAAGCTAAATTTATGCATTAAAAGTTACAAATCTAAGCAAAAAGTGAAACAGAAACAGGACAGAGGGAAAGTCAATGGAATACAAATACTTTCTGCACTTATTTACTGTGTATATTATATACCACTGTGTGTGTATACAGATATTGTAAAAGTAATAATAAGAATACTGCTGATGACAAAATTAAGGCACCTTAGGAGTTAGTGACCTAGGAGCTTCTTTTCTGGTTTGATCAGACACAGGCGACATGGCTTTTGTCCCTGGTCAGTGGGAGATGGGTTTACCCCTCGCAGCCCATCCCCCCACTCCTACACTGCCGAGCTGCTTGCCGCGGGGTGCTCTGGATTTTCTTTTCAAGATTTGGTTATTCTTTCGAACTGAGTAATGTCTCTACTAGATGTCCATTCTCTAACCTGACGCTTGCGCGCTGCCCACCCAGGAACATACTTCCTCCTGTGTGGGTGAGGAGCAGCGAGACTTTGCCCACAGACACAGTTACACCAAGTTCGATGACATATGCCCTGTAACCCCCTTCTCCTCCATTGAAACAAGAAAGGACGCAGGAAGCAAGCCTGCAGCGCAGGGCCCCCGGGCGCGCCGGTATCACCTGCTCCAGCTCCAGCACCCGCCTGGCCCCGCACCCCCTTTCCCGCGTCCCTTGCTAGGTCCCTTACCGCGCGCGAGCATCCTGCGCAGCCGGGCCAAGCTGCACGCGGCCAGAGCTCAGAGCCGCATTCCGGCCGCAGAGGAGGGGCACGCGGCCATGCTCCCGGCGCGGTCCAGGCCCTGGATGGGTCTGCGCTCCGCTCCTCAGTTCGGGGGTGGGAGGAGCCACAATAAGCACCGGGAATCTGATAGGTGCGGAGCTGGGGGCGGGGCGCCTCAGGGGCGGGGCTGCGATCCCACAGCTGCCTGGCGCCCCTTCAGGAGCCGGGAATTGTGTGTCCCGGCCGGCAGGAGAGCATCCCTCCCCCTTCCTTGGACACTCTAGGTGGTGGAACTGCGCAGATCCCCTGGGCCGGTTCTGGGAGTTCGCTGCCCTTCCAGGGACAGAAGTTTACTTTGAAACCAGCCGCTCCCCCGCATGAAACAGAGGGGACCAGATGCCTCAGAAGGCTCTTCCCTCCCCTGTCCTCTTGCAGTGGATCAAGGTCAGTAAGGCCTCTGCAACCCTCGAGGAACACGGGATGAAGTGGACACGGTTATCTACTTTTACAGATGGGGAAACTGAGGCCCAGAGCGATTCCCCTGAGTACAGTTTCAGGAGGAGCCCAGATTGAATAAAACAATCTGCCGTAGTGGACCGTGGCAGGTAATGCCCGCAGGAACTCACCTTTCTCTGGCAGGAGAAGCAACCATATATGTGCCTACCTTAATGTGCATAAATACGCATGCGTGTGTTTTGAGAGTTGGAGATTTATTATCTAATCCTTAGAGGCCAACATGGCTGCACAGTAAAACACCCTGGAGAGCCCTGAAAATTCACAGTGCCGCTAACCCCAAGCCCAGGGGACATGACATATTTTATAAAGCCTCATTTCCCACAGCCTCAGAACAACGCTGACCTCCCTTCCTCGCCGAACTATGATCTTTCTGCACAGAAATGATATGAGCTCCTGTAGTTAGGAGGGAGCAGAGTTCAGAGCTTAGATGCTGCAAGATCATTTTGGAGAAAAGATGGGACCCTGGAAAGCGAGGAGCTATGGATTGGAGGCAGGGGGAGCTGACAAGCAAGCGTCTGATGAGAGGAACACTGCGAGATCACAGAGGATTATTAACTCCCACTCTGTCTCCTGGGGTAACCAAGCAGGCCTGGTGCACTCTCGGCTCAGCAGAGCCAGGCAGGACGCAGGATGAAGAAGATGCAGCTGCTACCTGGCACAGCCCAGGGGCACCTCTGAGCCCTGCGCCACCCTGGTCCCCTCCCACCAGCCTCTGTCAGTCACTGTCACCTCAGCACCCAGCCTCAGACTGCTGAGGGACTGTGATATGAGGTGGATAGAGAAGCACGATCCAGGGAAAGAGGCCTGGGAAAACAGATCTGAGAGTCCTCACGGACAGCAGGATCTCAGGGACTTAGCAGGCTTGCATAGAGGGGTGAGGGCCGCTGCACAGGGACAGGGTTGGAGCTGAGAGCAGAAACCGAGGAGAGAGCATCCAGGCTGAGTGGGCACAGGGAGACATCCTAGCAGCAGGATTTGCCTGCCTGGGACTCAATATGGCCATGTGAAAAACAAGCTATCCCTGGAAGGCTGGGCAGGCAGGGCAATACTTGTGTGCAAACCACTTGGCCCAGTAAGCCCTCAGCAGACCAGCTGGGCTTGGCTGTAGCCTTCGGAAAGTGAAGCATCCTGACCCAGCACTCATGTTCCAAGGTTCAGACCGTGATCTTGGCCAAACTGTAAGGGACGCCCAGGCAGGAGCTGCTATATCTCCCCTCCCCCAACTGTCCCTGTTGGGGGATGGGGCTCATTGTGAGCCATGAGAACAGCGCCTGTCCTGTCCTGGATTCTGGGTGGAGTCCCGACACCAGCTCACCACCTGCTGCACTGGGGAGGACCCTGCCCTGGGCATGGCAGGGGATTAGTAGCAGCCCCATCCCTACATCCACAAGGCCAGGAACACACAGGTTGTGACAAACAAAAGTGTCCCCAGATTTGCCAGACATCCTGTGGGGAGGAAAATCATCCCTAGATGACAAGTGCTACTCTAGTAGAAAGGATGGGGCCCAAGTGCTCCCACAAATAGCACAGAAAACCCCTACCCATGACCGCTGCAGGAACAGGGCAGGACCACAGAACAAGCCCTGGTCACAGCCCTTTGTTCTAACCCTGCATCTCACTGGTTCCTGTGCTACTAGCCCTGGGGCCATTCATACCCATCCCAAGGTCCCCTGTGCTCCCCTTCCAAGTGCAGGTATTTGTGGCACTGCTTCTGGTGACCCCAAGATCTCTGTGCTGTCACCACTACCACTTCTGGATACCTGTCTCACACCCCCTGCCCCAAGTCTTGGCACTCTCTTCCATTTGCCATGTTTAGGATGTGATGTGAGTGTGTCTCACAAGGGCTCCCCAGTACAGTGATCTTCAGAGTGGATGTGACTTTAAGAGGTGGTGCTTAGTGCAAGATTAGGTCTGGGGTGATGTGGTTTCCATGGGAGCCCAGGAGGTTCTTCTGAGAATGCTGTTATAAAAGCAAAATAGCCCTGCCCCCACTGGGCAAGATGCCCATCTTGCCCTGTGATTTGTCATCCATGCATCCCACCAGGACACCACAAATCACCAGATGTGACATAGCCATGGAAGGGCCCCCACCTAAGATGAAACTGATGGTCACCCTAACTGAGGCTTTAGTTCCAAACCTATGAGCTACGGATTCCTGGGGCTCTTGCTTCAAACCTATGAGCTTTTCTTTATAAAGCACCTAGCCTCAGGTGTTTTGTTAAAGCAGTGGAGAACAGCCAAATACATCCTTTATCCTACTCATTCAGCGCTGCTGCTTAACTTGGCGGGAGGACACCTGTTTCTCTGTGCTGTCTTCCCTCCCAGATGAGACTCCAACGTACTGGTCCCACCACAGGGATGGTCCCAAAGCCTCCTACATGCATAGGTGGGTTTTGGAAAAGGTGGTTAGCTTACGTGGTGAACAGCCGATTTGCTGCTAGGTGGTGGGGTCTAGTTGGAAGGGACAGGTCATTGGGATGTTTTAGTTACTTTTATTTCTAAGACAAAATACCTGATGCCCAAAATTAAGGAAGAAAAGTTTTATTTGCTTCACAGTTTATGAAGGTTTCAGTTCATAATCAGCTGTGGCAGGAAGGTGGCAGAAAATACAAAAGCAACAAGAGCAGCGAGGAAAGTAGCAAGCCTCTTTTCCTCCCTTACAGTGCATGCAGGCTACTCGCCCTTGGGCAGATATAGCACTCCCATCCTCAATCCTAGTACTAGACAAAAAAAAAAAATCACAAACTCTGGATTCTGCCATCTGGGAAAATCCAGGCCCCCAGGACTACATGAGGTTTTGGGGGAACATCCAGACACAAACCATAACAGAGGATGTGGCCTGGAAAGGTTATAACTCTCTCCCCACTTCCTCTCTTAACATTCCCTACAACCTGTTCTGCATGCCCTGGGCATCTTTTCCTCTGCCATGCTATCCTGCCTCAGAGCCAGCTAACTATAACCTTAAATGTGAACCAAAATAAACCTCTCCTCCCTTAAGTTGTGGGTGTCAGGTGTTTTGTTCCAGCAACAAGAAACATATCCAAGACACACACGGTGAGCACAGAGCACTATCTGTGGGGTCAGTGGATGAGGGAAAGACTACTTGGTTTCCTTTGTGGGGCTACTGTAGGGAGGGAGGCAGCAGGGCTCTGTGCATAGGGTGGGAGACATCAGCCCATCTGATTCCAGAACCTAGCTGGAGCCAGCCTCATGGCTAAGACAGTTCCAGCGACCCTTGTACAAATTTAGAGCAGGATCCAAGGTTCTGTGAGGCCTGGAAAGTGGCTTTCCTGTGAAGCCACTATCCCAGTTACAGGGACCCAACCTGGAGGGCTTTGTAGCCCCACAGCAGCTTCCTCAAACATAATACTAAGCTCTCTTAGGGATCAGGTGAAGGGGCATGGGAACAGAGAGCTGGTGCCACTGCTCAGAGGCCCTCGGCTTGTGCGATAGTGGCCTGGCCACTGTCTTGGTCCCCACTGAAGAGTATCACTGCTCCATCTG
Source organism: Octomys mimax (assembly GCA_002564305.1). Classification (NCBI taxonomy): domain Eukaryota; kingdom Metazoa; phylum Chordata; class Mammalia; order Rodentia; family Octodontidae; genus Octomys; species Octomys mimax. The sequence continues at coordinate 4,710 of NDGM010958853.1, read as the reverse complement.
GGGATACCATGCCCATGTGGGCTGACCCCAATGCCACAGGCAGGCTGACCTTTCTCCATCTGGGAGGGAGTGGTCTTTGGTGGGGCTGCTCAGTAAAATTGCGACTTCTCCCCTTCTAGGGGACTCGGAAACATGGGCTGAGCTGGCCAGCACCGGCCTACAGATAGAAAGACTGGGTGGAGAGGAGGGTGGGACTCTGCTGTGCAGGTGACAAAGGAACTCATACCCAGAATGGGACTACAAAAGACAGGCTCCATGGGAATGGAGGAGTTGTGTTGGATGGTCCCTATGAAATCTGAGCCCCCAGCCATGGGGCCACAGTGCCTAGGAGCCAGAATACACGCATGCATCTATATGCATAATTTATATTTTCATTTATTTTGGAATTTTCCAAAATAATACAACTTTGGCTAGGGAGATAGCTCAGCAGTCTAAGTGCCCACCTGGCAAGTGCAAGGACCGGGGTTCGATACCCAGTACAACATGCCATGCTAGTCCCCACACTGTGTTAGCTACAGAATCTAGGCATGGTGGCACATGCCTGTAATCCCAACACTGGGGAGGCTAAAACAGGAGGATCACTATGAGTCCAAGCTGTGTAGTGAGGCCATGTACTAAATACATAAATAAATAAAATGATTTATTAATAATAATAATAATAATAATACAACTTTATAGCACTCAGGAAACCCAAGGACATTTAGACAATGACCACCAAACCCCAACGGTTGGGTGGACTGGCTGTTCAGGATGAGTCGCTGTCACAATACTCCAGCCTTCACCCAGGTCTCCAGGGAGTTCTCTAAAGTTTTTGGAAATTAAGTTTCCCCCACAATCTTCAGGACAAGATTCTAAACCAGGGAGGAGACAATGAGGTGGGATTGTAAAGAACTTGCCCTGCTGGCTCTGTCACCCTCTCCCTGTCCAAGCTGGCTATAGCCCTTAGTTTCCTCATGTGCACAGTGGGCATGGACATGGGGGCATTGAGGTGATGAAAGAGAGTGTGAACAAGCTGGGAATACCCGGGTTACCCTGTACTTTTCTTTTGGTAACGTGTGACAGTGTTCAGGCATTTCTTGTCTAGTTTCATTTCTGCCTATCCTTCTAGGTGGCTTCCTATAGGCAAGGCTAGGAATCATCTTACTGCCTGGATTTCCTCAGCACTGACCACAATGTCTGAGGAATACCAAGCACTTAAGATGAGTGGTGAGTGAATGAATAAGCCGATGAGCTAAAGAATTAATTAAAACATTAACTGAACTCTTAGCACAGAGCCTAGAAGACAGTAAGTATTGCTAATAATAATAATAATAATAACAGCATGTATCATCATCAATACTTATTATTTCATCTTTTGCTTTTAGATCAGAAGGGCCATTTGACAGAGTAGTGCCCTGGGTAGGTATAATGGTAAATTGTGATGGACAGCATGACTTCATCAGTAGGAGCCAGCTGACTGACTAATAAAGTTCTGGATGCATCTGTGGGTAACTGACATACAGGCCACAAACTGAGAAAGGGTGATCCATCCCAGATATAGGTGACACCAACCAATCAACTTGTACCCTGGGTGGAATAAAAAGGGAAAGGAGACAGAAGTCTACCTTTCTGGGGCGACTTCCACCCTCTGCCATTGCCTTTGGACGTTGTTCTCTAGTTCCGTGAGCCTTTCAAGAAAGGCTCATATTGATGACCCTGCAGAGCGCTTCCAGGCCCTCCAGCTCCCACATGCACAGAGGGCGATTTTTTATTCTTTCACCTCTGATCTGTGAGATGGTCATTTTGGATTCTTCCATCTCTAGCCTGTCAGGTCACCATTTTGAGTTCTTCTCCCTTTAACCTGACAGGTAGTACTTTTGGATTCTTCAGTCACTGATCTTGCAGGCAGCCACTGTGATTCTTCTGATCCTGTGAACAACCTAATAAATCTCCATATCATTCTACATATATTGTATATTGACTCTGTTCCTCTACAGAGTCGTAACAGTAGAAAAGTTGATCACTGTAAAGATGGATTAACTGATGGCAGTTTTGGAAAGAAGAGCTACAGATACTCACTTCCTGCATGTAAGCAGTAGGAGCATTTCCCTTGGATTCTTTCTTTTTGCCAGAGAAGAGAGTGGAACCTCCATTTCTTGAAAAAACAATGTGGCTGTCCTTCTATCTGTTGCCAGTGGAACTGACATGAGACATGTTGCACACTGCTAGCCAGCCTAGAAGAGACTAGACTTAAGTCTAGTTTTCAACCTGGTTCCACAAGGCCTGCTTGTGTGTTTTTGTGGAACCATCTGATGCACCAACTCCAACACTGTAGAGGTTGTGTGGTTGGGATGGGAGTAAAATGTGCAATTGTAAAATCCCAGAACAGTTGTTTTGAGTATTTTTTAAAGAAACCCAATAGCATTTGGGTTTTAAAGAGCACCCAGAGCTCTTGCCAGAGAAGCTGTCTACCTGACTCTGAAGGGTTTTGTTCTATTTTGGTTTTTTAAGCACTGACATCAAATTCAAGATCATCTACAGTGCAGCTCTCTATGCACACAGAGCTCTGTAAACAGCTGGAGAATGGAGCACTCGATGACAAAGGGCTGAGTTCCAGAGCTCTGTGTGCATTGAGCATGCAGAAGGAAGTCTCTCTCCTTCAGGAGTATACAGTAGCAGGAGAAAGACCATCTTGGTGGTAACTGACCTTACTGGGTGCTGGCCCAGGAAGCAAACAGAAGCAGAAGGCTTACATAGTTGGATGGGCGTGCAGGGAAGAGGCAGCAGATTCTAACTCAAGGTGCGACATGATCCACTCTTGTCTATCTTCTTAAATGTTCGAAACTCCTTTTTCAAATGCCATGTGGATGGACCTCCAACACCTTGAAATGAAGTATGTCCAAGCAGTTCTGAGAGAGGGGTCTTTGCATTATGCTGCCCCTTCCTGCCCAGCTGCAGGGAAAGCATCATGCAGCCCAACTGCTCGGGTCCATGTCTCTGGACCAGAGGAGGGGAGGTTCCCTTCCAGTTCTAAACATCTACGTTGCCAAGTGTGGGCCCCACACAAAACAGAGGCTAAAGAAAGCCAGAGCATAGGCCGCTTCCAAGGCTCAGCCCTGGGCCCTGCGTGTCTCCTTTTGCTGCCATCAGCCGATGGCTTGTGAATGGGGCCTGGATGGATGTACAGCATGAGCGTGGACATGTAAATAATGCATCTTAATTCCTTTTACTTGATCCCTTCCATTTCTGAAGGATCTACCTCCCTGTTTCCCATTGTCTATTTTTTATGTGTACTTTGGGCTTCTCATATAAGAAAAATCATGTGCAATTTAAGCGTGTGTATCTGATCCATTTCACTGAGCACCACAGTCTAACGGCGCATCCATTTGCCTACAAATGACTCAGTTGATTCTTCTTTATGGCAGAGCAGTGCCCCATTGTGACCAAGCGCCACACTTTCTTTGTCCCTTCACCTGTACATGGACATTTAGACCACTTCCAAGATTTAGCTGTTATGAGTTATCAGGTATACACACCTTCATCTTCAACCCTCTGGCAATCCCAGCAGATGGAGTGAGTGGGAGACATTATTTTATAGATGAAGTTGAGAGGGCTGGCCAGATAGCTCAGCAGACTAAGCACCTGCTTTGGCAAGCATAGGGACCAGGGTTTGATCCCCCATCCCGCCCTGGGGTGCACTGAGCTGGCAAACAAATATGGACAGCTGTAATCCCAGGCTGGGGAGGCTGAAAACAGGAGGATCACTATGAATCCTAGCTGTGTAGGGAGACTCGGTACCAAATACATAAAGGAAAAAAAGAAAGAAAGAAGGAAGGAAGGAAAGAAGGAAAGAAAGAGAGAGAAGAGAGAGAGAAAGAAGAAAAAAGAAAGAAAGAAAAGAAAAAAAAGAAAGAAGTTGAGTCCTACAAGTGCTGGAGATGCTGTCTTCTTGTCACCTCTGTGTCCCAGTGAAGTGAGCAGGAGAGGCATGGATCGCAGCCTGCACAGTCGCCCTTGCCCATGGGAGTGCCAGGCATTTGTCAAACAGCCCAGGGGAGCTTCATGAGGGTGGGAGCGAGACACGACCCCAGCCTCCAGATTCACTCCCATTTTTGATCTCCAAAATTAATAAAAAGTACTAGCACTATTTGGTGAGTAAGTGAGTAATGCTGTAATGTGAAAGCTCTACTTTTGTGTCATTTATTTAATTGAGCAAAGCCTGGGGAAAAATTGATTGAAAGGTATTTAGGAAACTCATTTTTAAAAGTATAAACTTAATTTTCATGATGATGATGATGATGATGATGATGATGATGATGATGATGATGATGATGAAAGCTCTGTGCTAAATCTTTATTTTTCCTTCAATACCTGAGAGTGAAACCCAGGGTTTTTGCACAGAGCTTCCTCCATCCCTTTTTTATTCTGTATTTTGAGGTAGGATCTCATTAAGTCACTAAGTTGCCCACCCTGGGCTCAAACTTGCAAACTTCCTGTAGATCATTATTTTAAATGTTTGATATTCATTAACTCATTCTTTTTCATAATAATTTGTGAGGAGGAGCCTCATTATGTCTCATTTTATGGATGGGAAAAGGGAGTCCCCCAGGGGTCAAATAATTGGCCCCAGTTGAAATAATATTTTGACAAATAGGAATAACAAAACTAGAGTGGGGGTGTATTGCTTTGTAAGGCCACCTAACTCCTCCCTCACTTTTTATCATACATGTT
>NDGM010958835.1:0-10926 GCA_002564305.1 Octomys mimax | reverse complement strand
CAGGGTGTTCAGGGTCTCACTACTAGATCAGACTCATACTGATCTGCCTGTTTACAGCCTCCCGAGAACTGGGATTACAGGCGTGTGCCACCACGCCCAGTCTCAATTGCCATCTCAGCACGCGCTGTGCGTGGGGCCAGTATGGCAGGTCCGGGGATTGACCCCCTAACCCCTGTGTCTGCTTGCAGGTGCTCTAATCCACTGAGCTATTTGGCCGGCCCTAAGCATTTATACTTTTCATCAGGCTTCTCTTGTCTGCATACCCCCTGGCCAACTAAGAAGCGGGTGGGAAGGAATGTGGTCTACGCTTTGGAAAAGTGCACAGGGGCACTGCAGGGTGGCACGCCTTTTAGCCCGAGCAGCGGGAACAGTGAGGGGCATCTGTGCATGTTACTATCTCAGGGTAGGAGCAGAGGATCATCTGGACACCTGGCCACAGTGGCCCAGGCTGAGGGCACCACAGGGAGCGGGGGTACTGACTGGTGCATCACTGCTGTACTGGCGTCTGTTCCCTGACCCTTGCCAGCTGCTCCGCGAAGCCTGGGATGCTGCAACATGTGCGGGGATGGGCTTTGAACACGGAGGGTTGGGTCTCATCGGTGGGCTCATCCACTTGAGTCCCCAGTTTCTTCATTTTCTCATCCCACGAAGTGCCCTGGTCTCCGCAGGTCTCATCCTTGGTTTCATCCTCACAGCTACTACCTGAGATTGAACCCTGGATCATCAGGAGTGTGGACTTGGGAGCCTATCACTGACCACTTACTTGCTGGGTGACTTGTGTAGCTCCCCTGAGACTCAGTTTCCCTGTTTGTCCAACGCGGATGCAAGCTGCACCATCTCCACAGCCTGCACCTTGTGTTCTTTGAGTGTACTCAGTGCTCTTGGGCCTCTGGGCTCTGCCTGACGCTGTTCTTTCTGCCTGTCCTTTTGCTCATCCTGCCTTCTGCCTACAACACTCTTCCACACTTCGCTGCCTATCAACTAACTAACTTCTCAATCTCTTATTGAAGGCTTTGTGCAAACATTCCTCAAGGAAATTCTGTCTCCACTTCCAACCTGGTCCTGGAACACTAAAGGCATTGCATTCCTATTCTTTGTCACTTCTTTGACTCTGAATATGTACCTTAGACGTGAGAGGGACATGATGCTCATGTTTTAAATAAAAAATATCCTTATACAATCTAACCTATTTGTGTTAGAAAGGATCCTCTCGTGACAATTGACTATCACTGCTCATTCCCACAGGCAGTGTCTAAATTTATTCTTAGAGTAATTTTGAGAAGGCAGTTGTAATGTCAGCCCACTTAACAGATAGAGAAAACGTGTATTGGAGGCATTTCCTTGCTCAGTGTCATATGGCTAACAGGTAGGGGCCCAAGACTCTTGATTCTGAATCCCAGATTTTTCCGTTTCTAGACTTCCCTATACTTGTCCATTGCTTCATATGGAGACAAGGAAAATGGCCAACAGGTACTAAAATTCTCCCAGAGTAAATTGCCCTGGATACTTTTTGGTAAGCCCAAAGCTCACTGTGCCCTCTTTCTTCACTGTAGAGGTCCTCTCTCAGGAGTTGCTTCATGAAATTGGGTGAAAAAACTGCCCCAGGAAGCAGATGCAGGCTGTGGGGTCCCAGCTCTAGAGGACAGTACAGCTGCAAACGTTTGGCTTTTCATTTTTCTTTGCTGGTATGAACTGATATATCCTACCTGGTCTGGGGGTGTTGAGCACTGCATGGCATAGTTTGTAAGTCCTATAGCTCAGTGCGTACAGTACCAATGACCCCCAGTTCACAGAAGTTGGCAGTGCCAGTCTGTATTGAGGATTTACTTGCCTAGGAGTCATGTCTGTCTCATTTCTTTCTCCACAGTGTCCCTTGGAATACAATTACTTTTTTTTTTTTTTTTTTTTTTTAACAGATAAAGCAACTGAGGCCTCACAGAATGCGTAGTTACTAAATGTCACACATTCGTCTAACCCTGCCCCAAGGGCAAGGCTGTGTCTGCTTCCTCATAGATGCCTTCCTGGCTCTGCATACCCAGTGTGGTGCTCCACACCTGGCAGGCTTAACTGGTGGGAACTGTCATTTCGGCTGCCAGTGTGGGTTGGAAGATTGAGCTTTGGAATGTGCTACTGGGGCTGTGATGTAGATAGGGACAGAGGCTGGCATTGGGCTGTGGCCAGGCAAGACCGTGGAGCAAGAGACCAGAAGAAGCCATCATTTGTCCCTGAGTACCTGGGCTGCAGGCGGAGCCCTGGGCCACTTGTGCCTGCAGTGCCCTCCCATGACATCCTGATGGATGGGATCTGACAGTGTCCTCGTTCCCTCCCTGTACTGGGATTCCAACCCCCAGCCAGCTGAGGACAGAGTCCAGGTGAGCTGCAGGCCTCAGGCAATGACAGACACTTTGTGCAAACAATGCCTCTTCCCTGAGGGCTCTGTCTCCCTGGGCAGGACTCTAAAATAAATGACAGCATGGGGCAACCCACAAAAACTGTGTGCCCAGGGCCACTTTCACTGTAGCCAGACTGTTTCCAAGTCACACTCACATCCTCTTTGTCCCCTCCCTGGAACTCAGGAAGGTCAAGGCAACTGTGGGGAGGGGAGGCAGCTTGGTGGTCCAGACCCGGTGCTGAGGTGATGGAAGGCTTTCTGGCTTTGGGCCCATTTCCCTAATGTCTAACACTATAATATGACTGCTCACTTCTCCCACAAACTTGTAGAAGCTAGAGCTGCACTGTCTCAGTCTATAATACTCAGGAGTTGCTAAGAGGAATTTTTGTGTGCATTTGAAATAGTACTTTCTGGGGGTATATGGTGGGTGTGGCCAGTCAGTGATGCCTTTGTAAAAAACGTGATGGAGGTGGCCTCTCTTGGGGGAATCAGCGTAGCCCATCCAGGAGCACCACTTGGTGACTGCAAGGGAGGGCAGGACCTGAAGCCCCATCCATTCTAGCAGTGTGTGTCCTCCACAACTACACACAGCCATCCAGTAAAACCTGCCTGAGGCCAGAGAGAATCCAAACATGTGACACAGTCCACAAGTGACATGACTGCCACCAACTTTCATCAACCACCCGTCTTCCTTCCCACTCTTCTTGTAGAAAAACGGGCTTTCTCTCAGAGCTCCTTGTGGCCTCAAAGCTTTTTCATTGGCTGCTTTCTTTTCTGGGAACATTCCTCCTACTCAGACTGTTCAAACTGGTCCAGCACTTGACCAATTGGTCTTAATGTCAATGCTACTTTTCAGGGACATCTTATCAATCCTTCAGATTGGGCCATATCCCACGCTAGACTCTCAGTGCCATCATTCTTCTGTGGACTATAAGCTCCATGAGGGCTTTGATTAGTATGCTTCCCACTGTAACGTTAGCATCCAGGCAGTGGCTGGCATATGGTAGACATTCCATAAGCAGATATTTGTTGCATGACTAAAAAGCCTTTCTTTGATTTCTCCTTGGTCCTATAAGAAGCTTGAGGGAAGCTCGGCAACAGGAATTTGGAAAGGGTGATTTCTCTGTAGCTAAGATCCAGCCTCTTGTGTGTGATGCAGCGTATCCATCTATTCCTCCCTGCTTCACAGGGGCTCTGAGTCAGATTCCAACTGTACCTTCTCCATGTTCCTCTGATCTCTTGCCTTAGCTCATTCTACAGTGCCCTGGGAGACAGGTTCTGGCAGCCTCTGCACAGAGCTCAGGAAACCACAGATTCAGTGCTGCCTCAACTTTCATTTCTAACCAACAATTGATCTTGCTTCCAGCAGATTTATTTTCAGCATAGAGCTTGTGGGCTGGTGCTTATTTGCATGCCCCACTCTGCCCTCTGGGAGCTGTGCCTCTGGTAATTACCTGAGATGCAGGGAATTCTTTTGTGCAGTACCCCCACTTCCAATGGGGAATTGATGGGGATTGCCTCTGCTAAGTGCAGGGAACACACCTGGAATGGCACTGTGGTGGATGCCAACTGGGGGTCAACTTGTTACACCCAGCTGAACTGAACTAGCATGGTGCTGGGTGAGGGAGGCCCACCTGAGGATTGCTGCCAGCAGCATAAGAGGTAGAACTAGAGAAGCTGTAGAGAGACTATGAGGGAAGCTCTGGAGAAGCTGTTGGAAGTTGCTGGTTCCTTGAACTGTCCTGCCGGAGGACATTGTCATGCTAGCTTTTTCCTGAAGTTAGTTGTTCTCATCTGAGGAGAAGCTTGGGATCTCAGTGTTGCTGAAGATGGCTGTGGTTGATTTTGGGGAGCTCTGATCCTCATCTTGAACATTGCTTCCTGGCTCCAGAAGGGAAGATGGTGCACAGCCTCTTGGAGAAGCTGGTCTTGTTGGCTTTCCTGATGGGAACTCAGCTTTCCTCATCACTGGAGGAGCTTGAGACCTCACTGTTGTCAAGGATGGCTGTGGTACCTGTAGGGGAGCTCTGGTGCTTACCTTGAGTGTTGCTTCCTGGCTCCAGTTCAGATCTCTTAGCCTGTGAGCACCGATCCTTCATCCTGCTGGCATAGACTTCCTAGCTTTCACCACTGACCTTGGGGCCCTTCCAGCACAGATCCATGAAGTGGGCCTGCAGGAGACATTGTTGTGGGCTCTAGGCCTCCAGTTGGACTTGTGGGAGGCGTTGTCATGAGCTCTAGGTCTTCAGCTGGACTCATGCAGGGTATTAGGATCCAGGCCCTCAGCTGGATTCTTGGTCTTTAGAGTGTGGACAGATTTCCTGCACTCTTTGCATATAATTCTTTGAGTGATTTATTATAAAATAATCTTTTAAAGTATGCATCCTGTATGGAATTGTTCCCCTTGTAAAAACCCCAAAGCACAACATCTAGTCGCCTTTCCTGCCTTGGATAGCTGCCTCAGGAAGATATCCAGCCCATACTTCTTCTAAAATCATCAGAAATCCAGCTTGCAATATTATTATCATTTTGTAATTTTTTCTTCCAAAATAAGTAATTGAACACTTAGCTGGGTGACTACACAGTGCTAGAAGCTGGGATTAAGGGTAGGCTGGGGGCTGGGACTCTAAATTCATCTTACCTTGCTTTACCAGTCACAATTCAGGGATAGGACCAAGATTTCAAGACAAATGTTTATCATCATTATTAAGTGCTAATAAGTAGAAGTTTTACCCAGAAGTTTATGGGGGTGGGGTTCACTGCCTAGGGAAGTATCAGGGAACACTTCCTGGAAGGCATGGGATTTGCACTGTTGCTCCGTGTCTCAACTTTGTGGGGACAAAGATCCAGGCCAAAGGAACAGCACTTAGGAAGGTGTGGAGGCCAGCAGGCATATGAGGAACCTGCAAAAGAACCTGTTCATTGTGGTTGGAGCATGAAGGTGGTGAAAGAGGAAAGATGAGAAGGGCGTCTCTATCAGCTTAGATGCCTCTGATTTCCTCTGGTTCTTTATGTACTGCATACCTCTCTAAACAGACTGCAGGAGCCTTGCAGGGAGGTCCCCTGCCTTCACTGCTTCCTTGCTAATGCCCCAAGGCTCCAGGCCCAGAACCACAGGGGCAGTGACCAAAGGAAGAACCCAGGCCTGGCTAGACCAGCAGGCGAGTCCACCTGGAGCCAGAACAGATCCTCCCACATGAAGCGTGAAAGAAAGCATCTTGCAGCTCTGTCTAATTACGGGGTAAGTGAGTGGGCCTCCCTCATGGTTAATTTGCTTTGTGCCTTTATTGCCAGCAGAAGACAGATGACTCACGGAGGGTATTCCATACAGGCCTGCCAGTAATTGTCTTTATGACTTCATGAGCCTTTTACGGCCCCCGCTGGGAAAGGTGCTTTATTGTCTTCTTCCCCTTCTTCATGTTCAGTCAGTAAATAACCACCTTTCTGGGGGAGGAAGGAACACCAAGTTGAAGATCTAGGTGAGGCAACCCCAAGGTAGACCATGACCAGGAGAGCTGAGGCTGAGTCAATTAGGCTGGACACAGGAAGGAGGACAAGGGGACTCGCCCAAGAGTAGGCCAAGTGGGTAATCCCCAGCAGTGATTAATAGCCACATCATCAACATTTAAAAATGAATAAATGTTTCTTTTCAGTAGATTTACTTTCTCAATGATGCTTGACTCATTAAGCAATGATGCTTAATGATAAGGTGAGTTTGTGTTTCTAAAGTACACACAAGTTGCCCTGCTGGGAGGGATGGGGGAGGAGGTGAGAGAGGGTAGATGGGGAGGAGCCTTGTGGTGGCCCAGAGGAGGGGGATGGTCACAAGTACAGTATGTTTAATTAATGCCCAGTTTCTATATCTGGAAGAACCTATGGCAGTCAGATACTTGTGTCAATAGCAGGAAAATATATTCCATTTCCAGGGAGCTCTGGAGCTGGCTCCTACCAGCTTGCAAAAACCAAATTAAACTTTCAGGAATTTTGTGAGCTCTTTTACGTTACTTTAGTAGCTTGCAATTAGCCCTAGTGGAATTTATTTTACACCACGGTAATCGGCAAACTTTGCACAGCAGAGCTCCTCCCTCAGACCATTGTAATCATCTATAGACTGAAGTGTCCAAGCAGGAGTGAAGGGCCACTTGGCAGGATAAGAATTATACTTATGGATCATTTGCTATGTTCTACAAACTGTTCCAAGTACTTTACATCTATTTATTCAGGAATCCTCCCAACTCTATGGGATTGATGCTATTTTAGAAGCTAAAACCATCCCCAAAAGACTGAGTTCCAGGCTCTGAAGGGATTGGTGGCACATATTGCCAATCCCTGTCTTGCAGATGAGGGTGCTTAGAGCCAGAAGAGGGGAGTGGCTTGGCCAGAACCAGGTGTCAGCAGCCCCAGTGGGTGCTGCGTTTCCTGCCTCCCCAGCCAGTGCCTGTTCTTTCGTTCTTATTCCTCCAGCCTGCTGTGCTGTAGCCCTATCCACTATCCATGCCCAGGCAAGTGGTGGAGCCAAAGGCCTTGGGCTGGCCGTAACAGGCAGACCCTAGTCTGGAGTCTGTGGAATGAGCCCCCACAGGCTCTGTTTCTGTTGTTCCTGTTGCCACTGTCTGCATGACTGGGGTTTGACTGCTCCCTGGTGCCCAAGTCCCATCCAGAGCTACCTTTCCTTCCTCTCCGCCATTGTCTGAGGATCCCACTGGAAGCAATTCAGACTTCAATCTTTCAGTAACAACCATCTGGAATAACATGAACAAATAAATAAAAATAAAACCCCAAACTGGAGCTCTGCCTGTTAGCCCAGAGTCCTCAGTTAAGGGAGGAGAGAGGGAATAGATGAGCTGAAACTCTTGAAGCCAAATGATTAGCCTGGAGAATTTACTGTTAACTGCATAGGGGTCTAGGGTCAGCCCATTGTGGACGAGGGTTAGGAAAAACAGCTCTCCCTGGGACCCAAAGCTCTACAGCTTTCTTCCATGATTACTTTTGATGTGAAAAAGGTGGCCTGAGTCAAGTAAAGAGACTCAAAGCGAAAATCCCCTCAATTCTTAAATATATAGGTATATTCTAATGTAGAGCACATTTTACCATGGTAAACATTGCTATGTGGACTATAGGATCAGGCAGTCTCCAGGCTGTCACGGTCTTGCCAAGAACACTTTCCCTGCCTCTAGGCATCAATGGGGGTGGCTGGCAGGTAGGGTACTATAGAGGAAACACAGGCGTTGTAGTGCCAGTGTAGCCCTGCTGCCTGGCACCTCCTGGGGTTGAGTTTCCTGATCAGTTAAAGTAGAGGATTCAGACTGTAGAGTCTTTTGAGCTCTGGCCTTCTAGAACCTAAATAAAAGGGAACATTTCAAAGATGACATTGAGCACAGACATATATACACACACACACACAGTCACACACGCATAGCCACGCATGCATACACACATTGACAAATAGAGAAAGCTTTCAAAAATCTCATTCAAATTATTGCTGGGTTTGTCTATTAGCGAGATTTGTTTCTTTGCATGTGCTAATTGGTCTTGGCATTAATTAATCTGATTTCATTATATTCTCTTTAATTTGTCAAGATATCATTTTGTTATCCGGTGACGGAACACTTTGGAGGATTGTTAGAATTGGGATATATGTTCCCCCCTTTTAAAGTTCCTGGAGAAAAGTCATTATCAATTAAGTTAATTTGCATACACATTAGGTTAATCGTTTTAGTTTAGCCAAATTTGTGGAAATTTACATAGCAAATTGACCCTCCACATTTCACTTAAACATATGTAGCACACAGAGTACTGCATTTTGAGTTGCTAATGAAACTGAGGTTATTTTACATGCTTCTTTTAGTAAAAGAGGTCTAATTAGACCAAGTAATTTTTTATTTCATCCATAATTGCAAAACAAATAAGCTTCTTGGCATTTTTTCCCCCTAGCAGCGGCATCACATGGACAGGGCCGTTAATAGGGAAGTCATGTTTTCCTAATTAAGCCCAGTTTGATTCCTGCTCGCTGTTCCGACGTCAGCCTGCTCAGCTTTCTCCTAGGTGCGCCTCTGCCAGAGTCGCTAAGCCTCCTGGTATACCTATTAATAGAAGACTCCCCCACATGGAGCCAACTGAATTAAAAAGTGTAACAAGGAAGGCAGGGTGGGAATTTTGACAGATTTGTTTTTAAAATTTTTTTTTTTTTTTTATGCCAGAGAGGAGAAAGTTGAATTCAAAAGGGGGTCTTGATTCTTTCCATCAGGGAAAGAAAAGAGAGAAAAATAGCTTTTGTTCTCCCCCAGAAAAGAAGCTGGCACAACACATTGGTGGTGTTTCAAAAGTGACTCCAGGGGCTATCTTATTCGCTGTTGGAAATTGGCTGCCGTCTCCCCTCCAGGATTGTGGAGCAGTGGAGAGCTTACCGGAGTGCGAGATAGATGAGAAAGGTTGGGTCTGGATCTGAGCTCCGCTGAAGGGAGATGGAGAGGACGTTCTCTGGGACTCCGCCTCACAAGACGTGGTAGTTGAGGGGAGGTGGTGCTGAGGAATGCCGGTACACACATACGAAAACTCTGCTCCTGTGGCTTCTTTAGACTCCACACCAGGGAGGCGTGGGTCACAGCGTTTGCTGGCTCTGTTTCTGTTTTCTGGCAGATCTGGTTTTAGTGAATTATAGAGGAGGCTGGAATGGAAGCCAATGGGGGTTGGGCAGAAGGGATTAAAGGAGTTCAGTACCCTGCACATAGAGTCAAGAGACCTGAGTTGCTGTTCTGAGCAATACAAAATATGGTCACAATCCCTCATATCTCCTGTGTCCCCCTCCTGTGCAATGTGGCTTCTCTGTTTTTGAGAAGGAGGGTCTATTTCCATCCTCTCTGACTCTAGGTTGCCCTGCAGCTTACTTGGACTGTAGAATGCCACAGAAGTGATGATAGGCCACTTCCAAGCCTGGTTCTCAAAAGGTCTGCCTGCTGCTGTTTGTTGTCTTGATTGGGTCCTTGCTACTACCCAGACTGGCCTGCTGGATATGGTGAGAGGCATATGGGCCCCAGTTGTCCCCGTAGCCTAACTGACAGTCGTCAATCCCAGAAACAGAGCCACCTTTCTGACCTGCAGGTGGCCACAGATTGCATGAGTTTTCCATATGAGCCCAGCCTCAATTCCTAGCCTACAGATTGTAGACTAAATAGATGTTTGTTGCTTTTAGGTGCTGAGTGTTGGGTGAATGTCTAGGCAGTGATAGCTAGCTGATGTGATCATTAGCCAGTTGTGTGTCCTCAGGAATATTTCTCCTTATTTAAGCCTCAGACTCCTCATCTGCAAGACCAGTTGAAATGCAAGGATCTGAGTTTCTTCCCAGTTTCGTAAAGCTTCTAAATGCCATCTTTGCTGATCTAAGATACTCTTACATTTGACCAGAAAGAACTCCAGGCAGGAAAGTTTAGGCTGCTGTTGTATATTAAAGGAAATGAGCTTCTTGGTTCCTCCTTAGGTGAGAAGAGGGCATAATAGAAGTCAGGTGGGAAGAGAGCTTTTCTTATTGGGACAAAGAACAGGAGCAAGAAATGGGGTTAGGCACTGGAATGCAATATGTTGGAGAGGTGGTGTGGGATGTGTGTGTCTGTGAGCTTTTTAAAGTTTTTGGAGTTTGGTAGGGATAGGCCTTGAAAAATGATGATTCTGTTAATGTTAGTTGTGCAGCAGGATCTGGCCCTGGAACCTGTTCAAGGTGTACACTCAGCCTGTGGGTGGCAGGCACAGCCCTAGGCCCCAGAGGGCCAGGGCTTCTGAAAATGTGGGCCGGTGTAGAAAGTGTCCAGCAACCTTTAATTGATTTTTTTTCAACTTTGTTTTGCCATAATACTTATCTGTACCAAGTATATGTGGTATGCTTGAGTTATGTGCAGTCCCTGGGGTGGGCTCTTAGTCACTTTCTTTGCCATTCAGGAACACAAATTAAGGCCATCCATTGACCAGTGGAGATGCACAGTATTGTCTCCTCATAGAATGTGATATTAGCTGGTCTTAAAAAAGAGTGAAGTGCGTAAATAGGCTGCATCATGGATGAACCTTGAAAACGATGCTAAATGAAAGAAGCCAGTCACAGAAGACCATATACTACATAGTCCATTCATATGAAAGTTTAG
The DNA here is from genome assembly GCA_002564305.1 of Octomys mimax. Classification (NCBI taxonomy): domain Eukaryota; kingdom Metazoa; phylum Chordata; class Mammalia; order Rodentia; family Octodontidae; genus Octomys; species Octomys mimax. Next base: position 402 of record NDGM010958835.1, on the reverse strand, counting down.
AATAGGCAAATCTATGAAATGGAAAGTAGGTTAGGGATTGCTTGGGTCTGAGGGATGGCTGATGGAAGGGGAGGGGAGTAGCTAAAGGCTATGGAGCTTTTTTATGTACAAAACAGTTATTGTGTGGTTTCTTTTTTATTTTAAGGAGACTAAAAAATAACATCACATTAGAAACAATATAGAATTTCAACAAACAATGCCACAGGAATTCAATAATGGTTGTTATATTGCATATTGTTGTCTTCAAAGTAGCTGTTCAGATTGCCAGACATAAGCATGTAACATCGGTCAAAAAATTAAACACTATCTTCCTTTCAATAAACCAGTAGAAACCAGCATTACAACTATCCCAGCTGTCTTGTGTGTGTATATATATGTGTGTGTGTGTATATATATATATAT
>NDGM010958801.1:0-15427 GCA_002564305.1 Octomys mimax | reverse complement strand
ACTAAGAACTTAACATTTTGAGAATAAATGGATAAAATTTTACCCTAGAGGAGTCTTTCTTTGTGTCTTTGAATTAATTGAGGTCCATTGAGAAGTAACATTTTGTGAGCATCTGAATGAAATGCATAGGAGTGGGCCATAGCATAGACCCAAAGAAGAGCATTAGAGCAACATGAGTAAGGATTTCAGAGCAGAGAAAAATTCTGTGTGTATCACAGTTATTGGCTACAGCTGAGTTTGAACCTATCTTCATAATGCTATGAAATATGCCATGAAAAGAATGAGTCAAGGTGCCTTTGAGAACTTAAAGAGGATTCTGCAATTCTTAAGGACTCTAACTCCCAGTCCTTTCCCCTGTAATAAGAACATGTAGAGTCAAATGTTGAACACACTTTTCAGTACTCTGGGAAATTCTTTTTTTATTTTTACGTATTTGGTCCAAGGTCTCACTACGTAGATAAGATTCTGAGTGATCCTCCTGTTTTCAGCCTCCCTAGCACTGGGAATACAGGAGTATGCCACCACATCCAGTTTTGGTGACCCATCTAGTGTGCCTGGGGCTGGGGCTGGCATGGCATGTGGTGCCAGAGATCGAACCTGGTCCCTGCATTTGCCCAAGCAGGCATTTACTCCACTGAGCTATCTCACCAGCTCTTGGGCAGTTGTTTAGATAGACTCAATATCTTTTGATAGCATCTACATAGTTCAGCTCTCTCACTGTAAGACTGAGAAAATTGACTCAGACAGGTTGAGCAACTGGCTGGCTCAACAGAGTTAGTGTCAAAGAACAGTTCAGGTAAAGAAGAGCTCTCTGCAGGAATTTCTGATTCTCATATATCATTTTAAATTTGAATTAGCATTTTCCAGAACATTGTGATTTCAATGCTTTCCCTATCTTCTAAGTTTACACGGAATGAGGCTTTGCCAGTTGGCCAAGGGATGCCTTGAACAGCAGAATTCAATTTGCACAAAGTGGGAGTTCAGGGGCTCAGTGGCAGAAGATAACACTGGAAACCAACTTCCAGATAATTTTGGAAGCACAAGATGGGCTTTGGTTCCTTGTGGCTATCTTGAAGAGGAGATTGCCTGCCCTGTACCACAATGAAAACAGGCCAGAGAACAGTCTGATCAGTTCACTTTGTGGGTACAAATGATCAGAGAGCAAGGAGAAGGCATGCCGATCATGTCTTTATGGTGCTCATATTAGATTGACAGGAAATGTCCCGGGTGGCTCCTGAGGAAAGGGCAAGCCATTTTCTTTTGTCTGTCAACTTGCGTAAAAACTGACAGGAACAGATGCTCCAATACAAATTTTGAAGTTTGGCAGGTAATAAAGTGTCCTAAGATATGGCATCTATGAAGGCAGTTCATCTTGGCAGCCTGATCCTGTCATGTGGATGGAAAAATGTGCTGTGTGGAAGTAAACAGCCTGCAGGGCACTGGGCTGGCCCTGGAGGGTGGTCTCCGGGGCGGGTTGGGAAGCTAGCCTTGCCTCCCGTCTCACTCAGACCTGTCTTTATTACTGACCCTAGGGAGCAAGAAATAGCTGAAAAATGGAATTCACAGATGATTCTGAATGGAGAAATGTGTCAAACACCAGCAAAAGAAAGGGAACAACCTAAAGGAATTAGGAAAATGGGAAAGGCAAGGACAAAATGCGAATCATCATGGAAAAATGCAAGTGGATATGTCTGGGGCAAAACAATCCACAAACCAGATATTCCTTGGGCAGAAAAAAATTAAATACATCAAGAATACACGAATCTGTTGTAAATGGCCACATTCTGACTGCCACAGGGACCCAGGTGGGTGGGCAGGGAGGAGTGGGTGAGAAGATGGGTGGTCCCTCTATGAGGCTGACTCACAGGTGTGAAGTGAGCTCATTCTGGAGCCTGCTCCATCCTTCTCCTGACCTAATGCTGCACGGCCCCCTCAGATGTCTCTTGGCCTGGCTCGGGTGAGTTGCCGTCTCGCTGGCACTCTGAGATGCCTCGCTTGATAAACAGGTAACTCTCTGACCAACAGGCATCTGCTTCAGAGTGCTTTTTGACTGCATTCTCATTATTTTAAAAAGGATTTGATTTATCAAAGAACACTTAGACTCACCTTTAGAAGGAAATGAACAAGGAAGAATAATAAAGAATTTCTACCAGGGCATACCAAGTAGTATGCCCTGTTTATGCTGTATAAAGTAACACACTTGGCATAATTTCATCTTTGTTATTTTGACGTGAAAGATTTGCTACCAGAATTCTCCCCTTGAACCTCACTTGTAAAGCTTTAATAATTATAAACTGATGATGATCAGATATTCTCACATTTTCCAAAACAGCGAACATTTTTATAACTCTGGAAATTGTACTGTTTGGAAAGCTCTGCCTGGGATCCCACTCCAGTGTTCTGTATGGTTGAGACCCTCAGCCTGAGGAATTCTGAAGAAAGCCAGAGCCCTCCACTTTCCTGTATAGTGGAGTCAGAGGCTTCTGGCACAGGCAGGTTTCCTCAGAAATCCGCCTTCCTCCTTTGAGAAGCTAAGGCAGAAATTAAGGTCCATAACTGCAAATTGAAGTTGCCTGACAATGTGTGAAAATGATAGTGTGGATTCAGGGGAACTCCTTTTACCTGGCAAGCAGATTATCTGGAGAAATGATATGGTGAAACAGTACACTTAAGAATAGCTTAAGTTGTTTAATAGGGAGCAACAACAAATCATTTAACAAGATTCTTTTGTTTTTGTTTCTGGATCTTTTAATCTCAGTGATTCTCAACAGGGCAGCAGTTTAGAACCACATGAGGAGCTTTATACTCCATAGGGCTTGGTCCCACCAAAAATGAGACTTTGGGGAGCAATGGGAACTAGGGGATCTGGGACGTGGTGAGGAGGAGGGAAGAGGAAGGCAGAGCTATTGTGTATTGTTTGAAACTTGAAACAGCTCTTTGACCTCATTTGTGACCTAACCTGAACTGATGGGGCAAAAGCATCTCCTAGAATTAATTGCCCATAGGGATGGCCTGATGGATGCTGTGGAAATTTCTAGGGAGCCTCAGAAGTGAAATGACTCACACTTCTAACTCACAGTGCAGAATTTGGGGACGAGGCCTGGAGTTACACCTCCCAGATTTACTTCTCACGCCATTGTCCTGCAATAACGCTGGAAAGCTCATTCTTGTACAGCAGCTGGCTGGCCCAGTGTAGGACAGCTCCTAGGGCAGGAGCTGTGATAGGCTGAGTCTGCAGCAGGATGCAAAGGAGAGTAAAAGTGAGTCTTTAGGATGCCAAAATCTGCTGACAATTTCAAGGGTCCAGAAATGAAGAAGCAAAACCAACAGGATCTGAAAAAGTGTGGCCACTTAATATAATCCTAGAATGAAGAAAAAGATAAAAGAAATTGCACTGAATGGAGAAAGAAAGCCTGATGTTCACTGTGTTTTCCAGTGTCAGTGTATAGATAACCTGTTTCTGGCTCAGGGATCCTGGGATGGGTTTGTCTGATGTAGAAATTCAGGGTCGTGGCAAACTCAGCCGACTGTGTCTTTTATCTGAAAGTCCCATCCTCCTCTTATAGCTCTCAATAAATATGTTCTGCCAGATGGAGTGCTTTGGTTCACAATGGGGAAAGAAGTGCGTTATCTATCACTGTCAGTCCCATGAGGTCCTACCCTTACGAAATGACCCCTGTCAATTAAGTACACACCTCAGGCTCAGTTAAAGGAGAGTAAATAGAACTGAGCCACTCAGGCTGTTGAATGGGTGACTAGCCAGGCAAACTGTGAGAGCCACATAATTTCACTGGGTTTACTTTGGGGTCTGGCATCCGTATGGACTGAGGGGTGATCAGAAACAAGATGATAATGAATGAAAATAGAAAAAGGTGGTGGGCTAATGAAGGGTCTAGCTGATTTCGGCTACTCTCATTTTTCTCAATTATTAGTTTATTTGTAGGTTTTTCTTCACTCCAAATTAAAAGTTTTAACTACTGCTAGTGGCAGATCTATGTGCATTTATTTTTTTTTTCTACAGAAAAGAGATAACTCTGCTACAAATCTTAATCACTGTTGTGTTTTATAATTTGAGCCATCCAAGAGCCTCATGCACTCATAGGTAGGACTTTTGGAAGGTGATTGAATTACTTGATGTCAGGAAGTGGGCCTGGTTGAAGTGGCAGGTCACTGGGGGTGTGATTTGGAGTGGCTTACCTACCTCCTCTTCTCCTCCCTTGCCCTCTGCTTCTCTACCACCACACCATGAGCAGTTGGTTTATCGTGTTCTTGTGCCCTGCCATTCTGTCTTTTTTTTTTTTTTCAGAACCAGGGATTGAACTCAGTGGGTGGGCCAAAATAAGCCTTTCATCCTTTAAGTTGTGGAGATGAGGTATTGTGTTCCCCAACATAAGAAGTATATAAAACAGCAGATTTTGACTCCAGAAGGTGAGGCATTGCTGTGAAATTATATGACCATGTGGTTCAGAAATCTTTGGAACTGGTTTGTGGAAGGGGTTTAGAAAAGATTAGAGATACCATCTGGAGGAGAAACCTGAGAATTCTATAAGCTGAGTTTAATGTGAAATTCTGGTTAGAGCTTAAAAGACCAGAATGTTAATAGAAAAACAGACAGTAAAGATCAGGCTTAGGATGTTTTAGTTGGAAATAATAAATCCATTGACACTTGGACTTCAAGGTATGCATATTATGCTCTGGAAAATTTGTCCACATTTTGCCCATGTCTGAGATTTTTCAAGTGACTGAGATTAAGAGTAGTAAACCATTTAATCTGGTGAAGGAAATTTCAAAGTAATCCAACACTCAGGCTGTGCCTAGGCATTGATGGGATCTTTTAGCCAGCTCTACATTGAAAATCAAGAGTAAACAGCTGAATGATTTTTGAGTTTTGAGTTTGGCTAGCTTCTCACAGCTGTTTAGCTAGAAAAGCTGGTAAAGTCAGAGCCTATAAAAATGGAGCAGAGTAGGACTTTGTTGGTAAAAAGGTTATCATTAGGAATTCAGCAATGGTTGCTGCATTATATGATGTTATCTTCACATTAGTTGTTTGGATTATCAGATATAAATGTGTAAGATTCATTAAAAAAGCCCCAAAACAATAATAAAGAAGCTATAAAAAGTTCAAAAGAAGAAAAAAAAATCAAATTTTGTATCGTTTCTAATGCTTTTTTTTTCTATCACTATTTTGCATTCTTTAAAAATAAAAAAATAATTAAAAGAAGCCAAGTGTTTTACAACGGGACAGAAAAAAATGGTTGTTGGGTGTATAAGGAATAAAAAGGGGGCTACTATTCTTTATATACTCAAAGTTGCCTAGAGGAAAGACTTCTTTCCTCTAGAAGGGAGCCTCCAGGCACTCTGCTCCTGAGTGGCAGCCTAGGGAGTTTGCTTCCCAGGATTCAGTTCACAGGTTTCACTAACCAGGCAGTCAAAGGTCTCTATGGCCCAAATTTAAGAGAACTACACTATGCTTTGCTGAAGCTGGCTGAAGACCTTGGTGTCATCCATGTGGTGCTTGTTTTATAGGAATGAAAAATGCAAGAGTTATGGTGTCAGGTAGGCTTCCACCAAGATTGCAGAAGAGACTGGGAGTCCAGGCCATGTGTCCCTTCACATTGTATGAAGCTGCAGGGGTGAAGTCAAAAGCTCATTGGAGACTCCCAAAAGTTAGAGAATTTGGACTTGGACTTTTCAACAATGCTAAAACTGTTAGAACTTTGGAAAATCTTACAGGTGGAATAGAAAGATGTGCATGAGCCTTTTTGGGGGTCAGGAACAGATGTGTCATGTCTGACAGGTGAGGCTGTTATTGGCAGGGACAGTAGGAGACCACAGAACAAAACTGTGCCTGTCTTCACTGCCCTTCCCAAGAAACATGACCACACTTGTATCTCTACTCTCCATTTGGAGAAACACAACCACACTATCTCTGCTCCCAAATTCCTCAAGGAAGAAAACTTCTCCCTTCCTCTTTATATGCTTTTTTCTACTCTCACTTTCTACTGATTCCTCTCTGAACTCAGCCCACTTACATGGCTATGAATAAACACCCGTGGTACTTATACAGGTCTTTGTCAGCTGGTATCTTTCCTCTCTCTGCCTTCAAAGTATGGCTTATATCCAGATGTTGCCCAAAAGTCCGATGCAACAGAGGTTTTGAAGGTGATTGGATTATGAGGATAATATAGCCAATTTGACATTAGGATGTAGGGTCATCCTAGGACAGGTGGGTAGCTGGGATGTGACTTGGAAAGGTGTGTCTCCCTGCCCGGGTGCTCTCAGCTTCCATGCTGTCATGCCATGAGCAGCTTGTCTTCTATGCTGACCTGTCTTAGAAACAGCTAAATAACCTTGTAAAATGGTCATGAAAGGTGCTCTCTTAAATGGCTTTTCTTTGTTACGTATTTATTAGTGAACAGGTTTTGTACTGATTCAGACCCTCTGCTGGTTCACTGTCTCCATAGATAATGCTAAGCCACTGGAAATTTCCTCCTCCCCCAAACCAAAAAAACTGATGTAGATTTTCTCTACAACGGGGTGGGCACACGGGTGGCCTTCCTGGGTCAGTCTGGCTTCCACTTGACCTTCTTGGTCTCTACTTCTTCATCTGAAATGGGGACCAACAACATCAACAGCAGTGCCAGTTTCTAGGATCAACTGTGTGAGTTAAAATATATATATATATATATATATATATATATATATATATATATATATAATTCTCATTTACACCAAACCAGTCAGCCTCCCTCTCATTTAATCCCTGAGAGGAATATAATGCTTGCATCAGCCTGAAACAGATAACTGCTGTGCTTCCAACAATACAGCAGTCACCTTGCACTCTGTGGTTCCCAGCTCATACACTCTTCTTGGAGTGCTCCAGCTCACTTGGAATGAGCCAGCATAAGGCTTTGAGAACTCTCCCACTATCTTCAGGGGATTTAGCCAGACCACCAGCACATTTACTCTAGGACAGCCTATTCTTGCTGTCGTGGTTTCCCAAGAATGTGGATCATGAAACTCCTTTCTGGGGCAACTTCCACCTGCATTAAATGGTACCCACATGAGAGCCATAGGAGTGGAGCTATAAGATGCTCAACTAAGAAGTCAAATACAGGCACCAGGGATGAGTTCAGCAGCATAAGCACCTGCCTAGCAAGTGCAAGGTCCTAAGTTCCGTCCCTAGTATTGAAATAAAAAAAAAGAATTCAAATACATATCCAGAAGTTTCAGAACCACAGGAATGCTTATAGACTGTCAAACTGCTAAAATATACCTTTCCAGATATACTTCTCCTGCTTGTAAAGCCAGCTTGGGATCTTGGAGCTGCCAATGCCACCACAGTTGTCCACATACGTTGGCTCAGTCTTCTGCCACTCACAGTCTGCTGGTACACCTGCCTGAACCTAAAAAAAAACCTTCTGCCTTTGACTTTCTCCTGTCAGCTATCCCTCTTCATCTTTAAAAGAAAGACCCCAGTTCTAAACTCAAAGGTTAACTGACCTGGACTTAACCTCCCAGAGGTTTGAAAACTTGTTTGTCTTCTTTTGGAGAAGCTCTGGCAGCTGACCTCACTAGTTTCCCAGATGACTAATGACACCAAAGCTGCCTGCTGGAAAGACAAAAAAGCTGTGCTACAATATCTGGCAGAAATTGGTTATAAGAAAACACTCCCCAAATCTCTTGTTGCTGTTGGCTTCTACAGAATCTGGATCATTGAGTTCCCAAAAACAGTGATGCTTACTCAGACCGTCAGCCCCTGGGAGTTCCCAGTGGCTTACCTGTGTGAATACTGAGATCCCGTTGTTAAGAACTGCCTCCCCTTTTGACTCCATATTCTAATAGCCACCATCCTTCTGATTAAAAAAGCTGACAAGCTCACTTTAAGCAGAGACCTAACTTTCCAGTTGCCACATGCTGTGCTGGACCTCATCTAGTACCATGACTGCCTTGCACTGACGGATGACCTGCTCTCAAAGCCAAAACAAATCCCCTGATAGATGCTGAGCACACCCTGTTTACAGATGGAAGTAGCTCTGTTACAAATGGAGTCTGAATGGCTAGATAGGCTGTTGTCCCCTTGAACAAAGCTCTTTTGGCCAAAGCTCTCCCCATACTGCTTCGTGCTGCTGTTTGGACACCTGCCACCAGTGCAAAATAATTTAGTCCAGACACCAGGGGATCAGGAGTTGACTGAAACATCAACCCCAGCCAGAAAATTTTTACTCAGTACTCCTAGAAGAGCAGAGCTAGATCTTCCCCCACCAATTGTTCTGCAAACTCAAGCCAAATCTCAGGCACCTATACCTCTGCATCCAGTTCAGGCTTTAGCGTCTATGTCCCTGGCCCTGAACTCCACTTGGCCTGACCTAGTGCTGCTCATCTGCACCTACTCAGACTGGCCAAGACAGAAGAAGTTTGTAGGGTCTTGCTGTCACTAGATATCACCTCATCTTGCCCATTGGTAGTGATAATGGGCCTGCATTTGTATCAAAGATAACTCAGAGCAGGCAGAACTTCTAAAGACTAAATAAAAATTACATACAGTATGCAGGTCACAGTGTTCTGAAAGAGGTAAAGAGATAAGACATAACCCTACAGAAACATCTTGTAACTAGCTCCGCAAGAGTTTAGCTAAAAGATCAGCTATACCTATAGACACTCTAGCACACACATATAACCCAGATGCATATTAACTATCCAGGATTACTTATGCTTATTCCCCTTGATTTTTGTGTATTCTCAGGCTGCTTATCCCAGTCCTTGCTTCCCTGCCCCCCTACTAGCTGTGGTTTTTATCCTAAATTCTATGAATTATTGCCTCAAGAGGACAAAATAATCAATCAAACACTTGACCAAGATTTGGTGAGTGTTGGAGGCACATAGGGCACGTTCCTAGATCAGATTAAGTCCTTCACTCCTTCGCCAGAGTCAACTTAGGGAGAAAACCTATAATAAGGGAAACAAACCAGAAACTCCTGGTGGATATTTTCAGTCTTAGAGACCTTGGCGAAGGCCCATCCTAGGATCACTGACAGCCTCCGTGCTATTGCTCCTAGTTGGACTTGTCTTAGAAAAATCACATGTAACATGCCCAGAAAAGGTTTACCAGGGAAATTAAAAGAGGGGGAAATATAGAAGAAGGTGACTGCACCCCACCCTGAGTATCCCTCAGTTTGTTAGTTTTCCAGGTAATAGTTTCAGTTACAGTTCTTGCTATTTTTGTTTCTTAGAATCGGCTGCTCAATGTGATGCATAGCTGGCCACTATGATGCATAGTGTAAGATCCAATCCCCCATTGAAAAGCCATTCTGCCTCTGTACTTTCTGCTTGCTTATCCCATATAAGCCCTAGACTACCAAAGATCAGGACCTGATATTTTGGAAATGATCTCAAGAAGTGCCTGTCAATGTAAAATAAATTTGCCTCCAAATCCTGGGTGTCATTTCAGTGTTTCTGTACTTTTGACACCAATGATGAACTCACCAAGAAAAGAAATTAGGAAAAAAAAAAAAAGAAAGAAATTAGGGAGTAAGTGCCACTCCAAATAGTTTCAAGAAAAGTTAAGTACTTAGGAATTAACCAACCACAATAAGTGAAAGACTCTATAATAAAAACTATAGAACTCTGAAAAAAAAAACACTAAAGAAGACATCAAAAAATGGAAAGATATCCCTTTTTCTTTGACAGGCAAAACCAATATTGAAATGAAAAACAGTCATCCAGTGGAGGATATAGAGGAAACAAGGAAAGAAGTTGGGATAGAAATAGGTTGATAGGGGCATTTCTTCCTCATTCTGACCACGAGCTTCCACCCCAAAACTCTATAGATCACTACTTGAACTGGATGAATCCCAGGTCAATGTCTGAGATGTCCTAGTAGCAGAAGCCTATAATAAACTGCAGCCCTCACAACACTTTGAAATATGCCTCTTTTTATTCTTTTCCATTTGGCATTACCACACCAGTCAACAGTAGGATCTACATAGGCTGCACATGTTCATCACACTAGCTATCATTCATAACTAAGTGCGTTTTGGGTCCCATAAAAAGTAAAGAGATATTGTGCGCACAAAGGTTAATCATGATGCCATTTTGCCTAGAAAAATGTGGTTTTCATCATATCTGATTTAATCAGCAAATGCTTCAAATGCCAAACAACTTGTGTCCTAATTTGTATTTATATTGACTGGAAGAATCAATGGTCAAGTATCTAAACAAAGAAATTCATGTATTTGGACATAAAAAGATACATCAGAACTGGCCCATCCTCTTTGCAAACTTTGAGTTAGTTAGGGAGTTACTTATCCTAATAATTAGCTATATAAGGCAGGACTTCCTACACAAAGCTAAGTGTTGTTACTTCATACCACTTGGTATTGAAACTGGCAGCCACAGTGCAGGGAGCTTTCAGTGAGACTGCTGGGGATCAGGGATGTTCCCTGAGAAAGAGCTTTTTGAAGTGGATTTGATTTAGATAACCTGGGGAGCAGGAAAGACCACTCTAGGGAAGGAGGATTGTCAGGTGTGATGGTGTGGAGGCTACAGTGCTTCAGTATGTCCTAGGAGGTATGATTTGAGTAGCTTTCCAAGGTAGATTTGCTTTGGAAATAGTAAGACAGAGGTTTGTAAAAGGGCAGACAGGGAAGCAAACCCTTATTTTGGGAAAGAACTACAGTGAAAGAGTATTTTGGTTCTTCTGTAGGTTAGAGCTGGATTAAAAGAGTCCTTGGAATTCTTCCCTTTGCATGGTTGTTTGTCCACTACTCCCCCTGCATGCTGGAAAAATGAGTCCAAGACTCCTGGAACCTTGGAATTAACTACTTTTCATCAGAGAAGACTTCCCTGCACCTACTAGGAGAAGAGAACCTCTGGCAGCACAAATGGGCACTGTCTAGTGCTCATGATGCTGCATATTGGAAGCTTTCTTTGGAAAAATCTTGGGCCATCATCGTGTTTGAGTTTAGTGTTTATTTTGTGATGCAATTGTGATCACCAGCTTTGTCCACAATGATGCCGTGCATACAGGTTGGCATGGGGACATAAGTGGGTTTTCAGCACTGTTGCCTTACAATTGGCTTCCAGTCAAATTCACAATCCAACTCTTGCACAAGCACCTTCAGAAATCTCAGACAGAAAAGCTTTATGCCCACTCCCTCACCTTGAAGGAGAAATACATCTTTTATGGCCTTTCTTGGCTTAAATTCTTGGCAGTGTAGAGTCTTTTTCATTGAAGACAGGTAACACATGGCTACGGCTATTAGAACTCGGATTTTCCACTCTGGTCCATGAAGGATGCCATGGGACCCTGGAGAATTGAGCGTAATCTCTTTAAGTGTATGTGTCTGTGGATATTTCCTTCAAATTAAGAGACCTGCTGTTTATTAAAGAAATTCTCCCATATCCCAACACCAGATAAATTTTAATTTACAAAATTGCCCTTGGAAAACTGTTGCAAAGGATGAGGAAATGAGTTATTTTCTCCTAATTTCTGTCCCTGATTGCTTTATGGTGGCAGTGATGGGCAGAGGGCCACATGAGTTATTTTTCTCCACAAGGGAATTTCTCTGTAAGCCATGGTGACTCCGGGGTGGAGTCTGCACAGAGGGCCTAGGTTTCCATCAAAGCAAAACTCAGGGCTGCAGGAGAGCTGGTTTCCTGCTTGCCACCTCGCATGCCACAAATACTTCTTTCTCTGCACCTGGATACACGTTTCCTTGAATGAATACCCTCCTTCAGCCACGCTTCATCTCTTCCCTGCCCAGATCCCATGCCACTGCCTTTTGGAGGCAGTTGTGGGTTATTCCAGCCTCTATCTGGGACTCGCCTGACTTTGTCTCCTCTCCCTTTTCTCCAAATGCTCTCAGGGTTCTGTGTGTTGTCATCTTGGCCACATAACAAACTCCCCGGGCACAGGACCTGTGACAGATTTACTGACAAGGATTGAGAAGAAAAGTGAAAATGTGGCTTTGTAAGAGTACAGCAGTAGCTTTTATACTTTTTTAAAGTAGGTTTTTCATTTTTTTTTTAGTCGCTTTTTCACTTCTTTTAGTAGCTTTTGTTATTTCACTTCTAGGAAGAATACACATGTGCATGTGTGTGCGCACACACACAGACACACACACACACGTATGTATGTATTAGGGATTCAGCTTGGAGCTTTGCACTGAGCTACATCCTTAGTCCATTTGATGAATTAAAATTTTGAAATAGGTTCTCACCAAGTCACTAAATTGCCCAGGCTGAGCTTGACTGTGCAATCTTCTGACCTTAGTCTCTAAGAGTTTGAGGATCATCGGCATGCACCACTGCATTCAGAAGCAATGTTAAGTCAAGAAGGCTTTGTGTACATTGTTATAATTAGGCGAATATCATTTAATGACTCTCAGGAGAGAGTGTCTTACTGCCCTACTGCCCTGTATTCTGCCTTTGGAAGCAGATAATCTGCCAAATCTCCTGTAGCAGAGCCATGAGTAGAGTGGCTGCACCAAGGTTGGGCAGAGGTGCAGAGTCTGAATGACTGAGGCGGCGGTGATAGAGCAAGACTGCCCATGGGGGACCTTGGGGCTGGACTGGAGCTGTGGCTGAAGTGGAGCAGTTTACTTTCTCTACTTTGAAAGTGTGCAGTGTTGTGAAGGTTTCTTAAATTGTGCACTCTAAGGAAAAATATATGCCTATAATGATTTCACTTTTGTGTTATAGTAAAATGTATGCTGTTTTAATGGATTCAAAGCCTTTGCTTTATAGGTTGTCTGATTGTAATTGGATTATTATGTGTGAATTTAAAAATAGGGCTCTGTGTCATGTTACCCACTTCCAGTGTTGTTGCCTGACTAATTGACTGAGTTGCACTGATCTAGACAGTAAGAGCAAACATTATGTCTGTGTAGTCAAGCAGATATTAAATTGGAAATTTGTAATTAAGTTAGTTCTCCTAGGTTCTGTCTGATCACCTCTGCTTGATGTACCTGGGGTCTTCCAGGAAGACTAGCTTACCTGGTTACCTGTTGCCCCTCTGTAGATCAAGAGAAAAAGAGAGAGGACAGTCTCATGGATCTAGGTTTAGCTTACCAGGTCTGTATGTATAGAGTTTGAACTCATACAGATATGCCTGGCTTGGGTCTGGCTGCTGTGCTGAGCTTCTTCCTGCTGCAGCCCTTGGAAATGAACTTGCTTTGCCCCTCTGGCAAGGTGTTCTGCTCCTGGATTAGCTGGATGTGTCTGGCCCCTGGTCTCTCTGCAGGGACTTCAGCCACAGAGTTTCACACCAGGCCTATCTGGTGGAGGAGGTTCCCACGAGTATGGAGATCGTCCCCCCCCACCCCCCATGCTAGGCCTGGGCTGGGGCTGGAGGGGACCCAGTGGGCTTGGCAGAGCAGAAGTTCTCACACACACACCAGGCCTAGGCTGAGGCTGGAGCGAGTTGCATTGATCTAGCAAGACCAAATGATATTATGCATCTTCTAGAGTGCAATGATTTTCTTACTTTGGTCACTAATACTCTGCTACTGTTTTTCTTTTCTTTTTCCTTTTGTTTTAGCTGAATCTATCCCTTGCTTAGAGACACTCATTGAGATCTTGCTTATTTTAATTTTGTAAACAGAAGGACTTGCAGGGCCACATAATTGGTAGAGGGTCCTTTTACATCTTTGGAATAGCACTTTGGCTGAACAGCTTACAGCCTCCTTGTACACATTGCTAATGTGCATATATTATCAAAAAGATAAAGGCTGCATAAAATATAGTTTAATACACTCATATTCCATTTCATTTCTGTCTACCTATGCCTCAAATAGTATTAGGGCCAAAGACATCAGTAATGATTTGGTAGTACCAATGTTGTTGACATTGTTCACTTTCAATAAATTTATTTTAATTAAATGCTAACAAAATGTCTTAAAATTGGGTTTCTTTTAAAATACTACATGAAACATGGAGTATTGTTGTGTTTTCTGTTAAGTCAATTAAAGAACAAAAGTATATTTACTTTGCCTAAACCCTGCAATTCCATGAATTTGACTCTGCTCTAATTTTCTTTCTAGATCTCATGCTCCCTGGGAAGAATATATTTATTTTTGTATTGTATGGCTCCCCTAAAAATACAAACATTATCGTGATGAACTTTTGTTCTATATGCTATCATATCCTCAGTGTCTACAAGAGTGCCAGAAGTTAATCCTGGCTTTATTTATTCTTTCCTTTTCCACAACAAATCAAGGGAACCACTTATCATTTTCTAATATACAGACTAATTTCTTAAGTGGGGTGACACAGCAGTGATTAGTACTCACACAATGTGGGTGCCAGTTGACACAGAGCATTATAAATTAACTTTCTCATTTTTCAATTCGGGGTAAGTCAAAAAACTATGCTGAGTGTGTTGGATTTTTCTGAAACACTATGGGGACTGATTAAAACTGCAGAATGAAATAAAACAGGGAGAGATATAGAATCCTACATTCAGGGAGAAAAGATCTTGGCTGAATACAGGACTGAAGAATATGGCTTAACTGCAGACTTTGGTGTTTATTTGCCACAAATTACAAATGAAAACCATCATTAAGTTCTTCTAAGACTGGTGCAGTATTGAGGCTAATTTTGTTTTCTTGGTTAAAACCACACCTGAATTATTCCATTTTTGACATTATTTCTTAAAGAGAATATAGATAAACAGGGACTCATGTGGGGATACCAAAGAACCTACATAGAAATATTAGGTTGAAGGAAAGACTTGCACTTCAATAGTTGAATTTAAATACTGGAAGCATGACCACAGGCTTTGTGCATGCCTAGAAAACAAAATGATCTGTTTCACGAAGATCTAATTTGGACCATGTCACCCTGGAGGCTTTAGTTATTCAAGCTGTTGGGCTGCTTTCTTGAGGTGGACAATTCTCTGTTTGTGGAGGTATTTAAACAGAAGTGGTTGTATTGCTCTGGATAAGTTTTGACAGACTGGAAGGCTGCAGGAATTGACCTCTAGAGTTATTTCAACTTCAAGATGCACAACTTTTGAGCACCTCAGCTCTTGGGCAATGCTGAAACAGGAGAGAGATCAGAAGGCTAGGTCCATCTTTAGCTCTAGAAACTTGCAATCTCTATAGAGGCCAAAAGGGTTATAGGGAAGGGAGAGTGACAGTGGTTTTCATTAACTTTTAAAGTAAAACCACCCCTCTCCCTGACCTCCAGAAGGTAAGATGTCAGGAAGAACTCAACTTGGAGTCCAAATGAAGAGGTGATGAAGGGGGCAGCATTCAGGGATCTGTTGATATGAAGTCCTACTTGTTCTGCTTTTGCTCTGCCCTCCCTGAAGCCTCTGAGTGTCTCCATAGAATTTAAGGCTTTTGGAGACTCAATGTAAAACCCCGAGACCCAGTCCTAGCCCAGGTCCGGTGAGTGTGTGGGAGAGCTTCCTGCTACCCTGCGC
>NDGM010958796.1:0-19680 GCA_002564305.1 Octomys mimax | reverse complement strand
GAACTCAGGCCCTTGCGCTTGCCAGGGAAGCGCTTATTCCACTGAGCCATCTCCCTGGCCAAACTCAGATCCTTGTGCTTGCCAGGAAAGTGCTTATTCTACTGAGCTATCTCCCCAGCCCCTGAAACAAGGTTTTCTAAAATGAGGAAAAGAACTCTCTACTAAGGTGGTACAATTTAACTAATAATTTAAATCACTGTGAGCTAATTCTTATTATCCCTACTCTAAAAGTAAGGTGTTTTTCAGAATGGGGGTCAATAAGTATAACATAATTTGTATAATAATATAATATATAATAATAATATAATTTTTATAAGAGTAACTTCATTTTGTGGACCCTTTATCAGATTCTATACCTTTACAATTCCTGTGAGCTAAGTTACTGATACTTTGACCGAAAGTATCTAAAGAAAACTACCTCACAAAAACCATGTGAAGCCCTGCTTTGTGAAAATGGCTAATGTTGGAATACATTAAGAGGTGTAAATTAAATATTTCACTAACACCATGGGAAATTTTGGTTCAGCCATTCATAGTCTATGGCAAGCGGCATATTTGTAGTTTTATTCATTTTTTAAAGAATAAAAACAATGATACAAAGTTGCAAAAGATAGTAGGAATGTACTATTTTCTTCAAAGTAGTTGCTCAGATTATAAGATACTGACATGAAAAATTGATCAAATGATATAAGCACAAACCTTTCTTTCAATGAAATAATAGAAATTAGTAGCATAGCTATGTTTATACACACACACACACACACACACATATATTTTACTTTTCCACTTCTTTTCTCCTGTCCCTCCTCCTACTTTCTCCTTCCTTTATTTGCAGTTTTAATCCATCATTTAAAAAAATAGAAGGTTTAAGTATAAAGAATATGCTAGCAAAAAGACATTTGGAGATAAGTTAGAACATAAAGAAAAACTTTATTTTGCCCAATAAATTTAGAAATATTATGCCCAATCAACCTGGAAAGAATTCCCATAGCTTTGGAATAATTTCAGCACTAATCTATTCTTTTTGCTTTTTCATAGATAACATGAGACCGACACATAAACACTGTGATCGGGGCTAACTAGCTTCACAGTACATCCACTAAATAAAGTGCATGTTGAAGGTTTGCAAAATTATCTCTAGGACGCTGCCATGCTCTAGTATATAGTTGCTAAGGTGATCTGTCTATGCCCCACAATATAGTTTAAAATATGAAAAGGAAGCCCAAAAAGGCTAGGAAGGAAGATAAGATAATACAAAGAGAAATAAATCTATAGGAGTCTGCTGAATGCCAAGTTAAGAAAGTGGATCATAGACAGCATTTTATCAAAGTGCAGCCTAAACAAATGTCAAGGGGAATAATTTCTTTAACAAATATGGGCAACAATGGAGGACATGAGGGGATTTTATGCCCTCCCATGCATTTAGTCAGGGTTAACAATGGATAAAAATATGGGCAAGAACACATTTAATAACCCTAAGTTGTCATTCAGCTTGTAGGAGGTAGTCAAGACACAGCTAATAAGACACCAAAAAAAATGGTCTGAGCCACCCTGAAAAAAAAAAAAAATTCCTGGACTACAGCAAAAGAGTCCTGAAGGGCATCCACTACTGAGATAAATATGCCTTTTCTTGTGTATTGCCTGTGGCTAACCCTCGTGGAGCTCTCCAAGATCCACTGGTGGTAATACGTGACCAAGACACTTACCACCATGGATTTAAAAGGCAGCTCTGTAAACATTTCTGTTTTACTCCCTGTTGTTGTCATTCTATTAATGATGATTTGAGCTCTGAGAGGGGATCTAAAATTAATTTTAGGAGCTGCAAACAAAGCAAGCCAATGAGGGACTACTATAAGTTGGCTAGGGCACAAGCACAGACACATTTTTTCTCGTGGGCTCTTGTTTCACTTAGTTGATCCATCTTTAGGAACACATTCAATTACAAAAGCAGATGCTTGGAAAAAACACATTCCATGAAGCAGTGTTTGGATAATGACATAGGAGGGCGAACCTACATTATGTATGGCGCTCAGCCCCAGGCAGTCATGTTCCAATTGGACTGTGGGAAAAAAAATTGTGCTCAATCAACTTTTCCCAGTTAATTACTGTTTTCTTTCTCTCATGACCCTGAATCTTCAACCGTGAGTTCAGTAGGAGGTGACTTAAGACAGAGAATGAGGAAAGAGCTTAAGATCTTCAAAACAGCATGTGTCGCACCCTAGGTGGACAGCTGGGCGGAGGTTTGCTGGGATCAGACCTTGAGACAGACTTCCATCTGCCTCAATTTTAAAAAGTGTATTTTCAAATAGAACCTTGAGAAAGGAAAGTTCTTTGATATCAATGAATAGCGAATAGCCTACCTGCCAGCACAGTGGTATATGATGTGAGCCGAAGAGCCCATGCAGAAAGCCAAGCAGCCCACATGAAGTGCAGCCCACTGTGTGAGACAGATTTGAACAAGCATCAGCCTCAGCAAGGACAAAGAACACCCCAGATCCATAGAAGCTGGCCTTTGGCAGCCTAGACTCCTTCATGTGGTTTGCTCTCTGTTGCCCACCTAAAACTGACCTCAAAAAATAGTTTACCCCAATTACAGAGAATTCTGTCTTTGAAATCTAATAGCATGCAACTGGAATTTCCTAACACAGAGCACACACAGACTCTTGTGGAAGTCCTTTGCTCTCCATAGCAATTCTACCTGAAACCTAGCTCAGTGTAAGATCCAGAGAGGAAGCTGGCCCTCTGCATAGGTTCCACCAAGTGCAACTGGCTAGAAACCTGGCTCACAGATGCCAAAATTGCTTTGGGACGCTAAGAGATAGCAATGCCGGCACCACTAAGCATTCTGCTACAAGGGTGTGTTTGCAAATGTGAAGCAAACTGATTTCCCCACATGGAAAATGTCCAAGGCCATAAGAAGATATATGCCAAGAAGAGCTTCTGCTCTCATTTTAAATGACTTTGCCAATTCCCAGTCTTTTTGGTAATTGACAAAAAGGAGATGAGATGGAAGCAACCACTGTCTGGGTCTTAGCACTGGTTATGCGTGAGCCACGATTAAAAACTGTGCTGGATCTGAAAGGAAGAAAGAAAAGAAAGCAGAGAATGAAGGACAAAGGAATGAAGGGGATTTCTTTTGAGTACCTTAGCTTATTATAATCTTTTTAACTTAGCCACACAAGTAGAGTTCCACTCAAGTCTTTCAGACAAGGTATCGATTTTCAGTGTCTGAGCTTTTCAGTCATATTAAATGTATCTGGGAAATTTAGCAATAGGTTTCCTTTCTGTGACCCTGGGTAAGCTACCTGTTATCTTTGAAACTTATATTGAATTTAAATAAACTTTAAAAATAATAGTATCTCTCTCTTCCAGACATTTTAAGAATTGAATATGATAAAGCTTATAAAGATTTTGCTCAGTGCCTGACAAGCACTCAATGTATGTTGGCAATTCCTCATTATAACCTAATATGGACACCACCAAATTTAAAGACTTGAAAGTTTTGTGTTATTTTAAACTGGGCTCCTCTTTGTATGAAATGTATCTAAAGACGTTAATGAGTCTCTTAAGGACGACTTTCAAAGAATCCTCTAAAATTGGTTTCTGTTAAGCTGCACATTTGACTTTCATGAGCCGACATCTGTTTCATAAACAATCTTAAAGGAGAACACAGATTCTGAATGCAGAAAACGATCTGTTGACTACAGAAGAGCTTCATCCCAGACAGCAAGGCCTGACGTAGTCAATAAATGTTCATCATCATTCCAGCCCAAGGGCCACACAGAGGTAGGCCGGATGTGATTTCACACAGCATGCGGAAGGAAAACACGCTCTGAAAGGCAACTCAATGCTTTAAAAGTCAGGGTCAAGTGCACAGTCTAACCAATGTCAAACAACTTCAAAAATTTCTTCCATTAAAAAGAATCTCTTAAAAATTGGTGAATTTTGAAGGCAGAGAGTTTGAACGAAAGGGTCTTGCCATACCCATTAGAAGACCCGGTGTCAGTGTGGACTGGCGAGTGACGACCCACGTTCATTCTCATTATTCCCACTCAGTGACAAGAAACCTTCCCTGTTGACTGTTGAGCTCTGCCCACGTGGTTTCTACGTGAAATGCACTCAATCAACGTCTCTGGGAGGTTACTGGTTATAGATAATGAGAAAACCAAATGCATCCTGATGCCATTGTGGGGCAGAGCTTTGCCCGATGTCCACCTAAACTAAACCCATTGTCCATGGGGGATCAGTTACTGTCAAGAGACTTACTCCATTGAATTAACTTTTTGTTTAGAAGTAAGTAATTGCCAATGTTTGCCACTGTCTGGCCTCCAGGACATCTAGGTAATTTTTTTTTTTTTTGGTGATATATATATATATATATATATATATATATATATGTTTTTGCAAGTGTATATGTACATTTCCCTAACAATATATTTTAATTTTCCTTCTACTGCACATTTAAAACTACTAAGATTTATTAGTCAGTTTTCGTACTGAGAAACAAATTCTGTCCTATGTTGTAAACTAGATGGTTCTTAATTTGGGTATTTAATGTTACATCAGATCTTCTTTTGTTTATGTTCACGTGCAATAGACTATTCCCACAAGCTGAACTATGATGAAAAACAAAATAGATGGATATGTTATTGCTGTGAAGAGGATATACGCAAAAGAGGACCCATTTTAGAATTCTATTAACACAAAACTTTAACAAATCAAATTAAGTTTCTATGGAACAAATCTTTGTAGAGAGAAACACGTAAAATTGAGTTTGCTGGGGGAAGCTGCTCGAAGAGAGCGGCGGAGCTTCTACACAGGGGCAGGAAACGGAACAGTTTCCCGAGTGGGCCGCGGGTAAAGGCGCTGTGCGTGGAGGGCCGGTGTCTGGGAGGTGTGCTTACTTGCTCGCAAGGAGAATGAAACAGGAGTCCGTCAACTCAAAGCTGCTATTCGTTTTGTTTTCCCTGCCAAAATACTAGATACTAATTTATAACCTCGAAAAGTTTTCTTTGGGGAAGCTGATGGTTTTCTGAGTACCCTCAAAGACGTAATTCCTCATGTAAGTTGTCTTATCTACTTGGAGACGTTTGGGTTTTAGGTCTGCCATCTTGTGGCCATTGCAATAAACACTGCCGTTTTCTTTTTTTTTTTCCTTAAATAGTTCCAGTTCTATAATTCTATGTTTTTAAAAGTACCCCAAATGGGCTTATAGGCATAAAAGAAAAAATCATTAGCTATAGAACAGATAGGAACAAGCGTTGGCTACAAGAGAGGTCCATGATGCAGATATTGCTCTGCTATTTCGCACTCTAATCCCCCTTCTGCTAACATTGTTCTTTGATAAAAGCCGAGATTCAAACCATCATTTATCAAAGTATCACCTTATCATTGTGACAGGACAGGGCTACCTGAGGGTCCAGTGACAAGCATGCCTTAGGTGTCTGGTTTTTGTGTGCTTTTTTTTTTTTTTTTTTTTTTTAAAGAAGGTTGTTCCGTAGATACAGATTTGCCTCTGAACGAATCAAGGTCTCTGCCTTTCTCTACTTGGCAAGGCTGTGGTAGGAGAGCACCCAGAAGAAAGCAGGTTGCGAGTTCAAAGTAGGCTTACACCTGGTAACTTGTATGCTAGGGCAACATATTTCAGGAAAAATCTGAAGGCCAGATTAGAAATACACACTCAACACTGTGGGGGAAAGAAGTGAGGCCAGCCTCACCTTAGCTGTAACGCAACTGCAGCAGTGGCCATCACGCCACCACGACAGCACCATGGGCCCATCTAAAGCACACTTGCTAACCATTTGCTGTATGTGCCAACAGAATGAAAAGCCAATGTGCCTGGTCATTTTCCTGGTGAAGTTTACCAACATATCCTATGCAGGAACTTAAAGATGGCACAAGAGCACATTCAGTGACATCAATTTAATTTTAAAGCCCAAAGTACAAAAGTATAAAACCATGCATCTCCACATATGTACCTTAAGGACTGCACTACTAAGCAATTGGCTCAAGAGATATCCATATCAAACAGCTAAAGCATTTAGGACTAATGAGAGGTTTTATCTATAAGTTGCATGACATTTCTGCTTGCTTTAATACAATATGGGAGACAACATCGGAGGGCGCCTTCTCAGAGGGTAAGAGAGTGCAAAACCAGACAATGGACGCAGAGAGTCTGGTAAACTACCTGAAAGCGCTCCACATCTGGAAAGAATTGTGAGGGAACCAGCCCAAGACACAATGGTATAGAAAGCAGCCTCAGATTTACAGTATGGGTGGCCTGTGGCTCACAGAAATAAAATTTCCATCCCAGAAGGAGCGATCACTGGAAGTAGGAACTTTTTTAATCTGAAATTTTGAAGCCCAACCTGAGGCAATTGAACTGAGCAAGCTTCTCTTCGGGGTGGCTGTTTAATTGGCCAGAAAAGCAAGGCTGAAAGAGGTCACTGGTAAGAGTCCTCTCCTTCAATTCCTTTAGCCCATTTAGTATGTGTGCACCAAGTACCCACTGTGTTGTCTGTACCAGGAATTAATGTAAAATGAGACAGCCATCATCATTGCTTCTGAAATAAAAACAGCTTTATTGATTTCTTTGTTGATTTACTTGTTTATAACACGTGTCCATAAAGAATGGTAATGCTTCATTATTACTTCATATACTCAGCAATTTAAAAGTTGAGACAGTTGGCTCTCCACAATATCCAGCTATTATTCCATATGCACCCAAGACTGACCACTGGAGGTAATTAAACTGCTGTGCAGGTGAGCATCTTATACAAATTGGAGGTGGGTGGAGGGGACTCTCAGCTGAGAAGGGTGACAGAACTCAGTCCCATCACAGGGGCCCTCAGACCTGGAAAACCACTTAGTGAGACAACATCCTGGTGAGCGGACTCCAACCTGACACTGATTACCACTCCCTGCGATCCTAATCTGTCAAGTGATTGCTTTGAAAGCAGATCATCTGTCTCACTGGACAGACTTGAGGCTGCCCAGCTCCACAGAGCAGCAGTCAAGCCACTTGTTTACATTTGAACTTCAAGTCGGGACAAAAAGGCTAAAGGCAAAGAAGAATGAGGCTACAGAACTCTTAAGGGGATTCTCCAAAGCTTAGTTGAAGAGAGGTCCAATAAAAAAGCATCTTTAAAGATGGCTGCACACTTCCGGGTGATATTGTAAGAGATCAGCACTCTAACACTGCCAGCCAGTGTCTAAGTGTCCATCCATATCCCCAGAGAGTTTTCTGTGGGCAGAACACTGTGTCAGGTGCTACGGTCAGCCAGGAATAGGTAAGATGTGCAAGCCTTGGGTTCTGTTATAGAAAATAAAAACATGATCATTTAAATCATAAACTAAAGGATAAATAGTGGGTGATTAGTGACTCTATTGTTAGGGTAATAGGCAATTGCCAATAATTATCATTTGATTATAATATCAATATGCAAGATAAAATTAAAGCACATTGTTTCACTTAGTTTTCAAAATAACTAAGTAAATAATTTCCTTTGAAGAGAAACTTATCCTTGCTTTAAGGCTGGGCACATTGAGACTGAGATTTCACTAGACTGCCCAAGGTTAGAGTACTTTTAAAGGTAGACACAGAGTTCTCATCTGTGACCTCAGCGCTCACACTCTCAGGCATTTCTTAAAGGACTTGGTTGGAGTTAGGAAGAAATGTCTTTTGGTCTCAGATGGGGGAAAGTGTCACAGAAGGATAAGGAAGGGGCAGGAAGGGATTAGGAGAGCTCTGGACAGAAAAGAGGGTCTCTGGATGCTGGAAAGCCTGAGTTCCTGAGGAAAAGAGGATTTGATCATTTAAAACTGTTCTCTTGTTTCTTTATACCTATTTCCAGATGTATAACTTTCAGGGATATTGGAGCACTAATGAGGGACAATATGGTCAAAGTCAGTGGCTCCTAAGCGCCAACTCAAAGACTGGTACAGTATTAGTTGGCGCTGACATTTTCATATGTGTATGCACACACACATGAAGATACATATCTACCTTTTAAAAAATGTATTTGGTACATGGTCTCATTATGCAGCTAGGACGTCAGTGATCCTCCTGTTTTCAGACCCCCTCCTCCAGTGCTGGGATTACAGGTGTGCGTCACTATACCTGGACTTGGTAGCCAGTTTAAAGCACCTGCGGGTGGGGCTAGAGTGGCATGTGGTGCTGGGGATCGAACCACAGAACCTAAGCAGGCACTTAGTTGGCTCAGGCACCTCAGCAGCCCTTGAAGATACACACCTTATAGGAAAAACGATTGCCAATGTATTTTCTAGAGAAAAAAATCTTCTGTTTTTAAATTTAGTAATGTCTTTCTACTTTTGGAATTAAAATGATCTTAAGTGATATTGAAAGTATTTGAATAAACTAATATAATGCCATAATTAGGTTATCTGATATAAGTTCTTTTCAAAGACATTTTTCATACTATTGATTCATAGCATTCAAAGCCTAGGAAACACTCATTTGATTTCTGAGAACTATTACACCGAGGTCATGTTTGGAAAACAGTTTTTGTTTTCTACATTGCATAGAGAGTGGTCACCTTTTCTTTTTAAAAGTTCCTTAAATATTGCTGAGGCTTCTAAGCTTACTGCCTTATAAACATCTTTGTGAAGCCAAATTGTTTTTACTAAGGGACTATTCCTTTGATAATGCCTATTTCAGATAAGGAATCCTCAAGATATTGGTAGAGAATAGTCTTATTTCATAATTAGGCTCCTGGAGGTTGAGCCCCAGGCTCTTCTGGGGTCTCAGTGAGCAGAAGGGAGGGAAAAGCTGAGTTGGTGAACATTACTTCTCTGGAAAACCACATTTGAGGAGGCCAGAAAGGCCTAGGGTAATGTAGGACATACGTTGCTCCTTCCATTGTCCCTTACATGGGATTTCTAAAGCAATGTTCATGGAGATGAAACCACACCTGTAGGAACAGTCAGACAAGACCAGGAGGCATGGTGGTTATCCTTTCACTTATCTGGCTGGAGTGATGAAAGAGAAATTCAATCCAGGAGGACCCTCAAATCTATATTAGGACTCAAGAATGGCTGGCAAAGATAGCTAAGCTGGAGGTCAACCCAATCCAAGGAGGAAATATGACTGAGGCAGAGCTGTTGAGAAGGACCTGAGCTGCCTGCCTCACTGCCATTTCTGAAAGGTTTGGTACAAACCACAGAAGGCCATGTTCAATAATACTCAGAGAAAGAATTCTAGCAATGTGCTGCTACACATATTTTGCTTAGGTTCTTTGAGTTACAGCAAAAGAAATTCATTCTGGCTAACTTACCAAAGAAAAAAAGTATTAGAGGGATATTTGGTTAGGTCAAGGAAGAGAAAAGAGCCAACAAGTAAGCTTTAGGAAGGTCAGTGAAAAAGTCACTCCAGGACCCTCAATAGGAGGAAATCCAAAACCTTTCTCGGAAAGACCTACAATTTATATAATAACTGGTACAACCTCCAGGCTTAAAACACAGAGAATAATGTTTGACCTTTCTGGAAGGAAAAATCAATTACCCAATACAGGTCAATCAGTTCTGGCCTGAGCTCCCCATCATGCGACACTTGAAATAAGGGGGTCACACCAAATGAAAAAGAGGCAGCTATGAGCTGAAGGCTCTCCTAATTATAAACTACTCTAATGATCTTACAGCCCAGATGATCTATTTATGTGGCCTAGCATGCTGGAGCTAGCTGCTACCATCTAATGAGAGCCAATTGTCAGCATTTCCTTTTAATTTCAAGGGTCAGTGTATACCTTGGCCATTGTAGGAGTATTTACACCATGGGAATTGGCAATAATTACCAATCAGTGTTTTTCCTCCATAGACCTACTAGCAATCTACTGGCCCATGTCAAAATAAGTGAAGAGTCTTGTTGAGACATCTAAACACTCAGCGGACATGCCATCACTCCACAAAAGGGAATACATAGTGAACACACACCAGCACTTTTTCTGAGGTGGACACTATATTATGCTTAATTTTAAAATGAGTATTAGTGTATTAAATCTGCAAAAAATGTAACAATATAGGTGTTATTATCTTCCCATTGGATAGATAAAAAAGTAGAAGCAAAGAGGTGTAAATTAACTTGCCAAGTTGACATGTCTGGTAAATTGCAAAGTGGAGATTTAAATCCAGACAGTCTGCAATTTTATAAATCCTCAACATAAAATAGATAATGTCTAGTTGTTGCTCTGACTTGTGATACCTTTTCCTTGACACAGAAAAAAACACAGCACATTCTCTTTGAGCCCTGGGAGGACTTGGCTGAACCCCAATGAAAGGATTAACCCTCAGTCACAATGCTGCTGTCGGTGAAAGTGGCCCAGAGCAGTTCTCTAATTGGCGCTTGGGTGTTTATTCTTTCATTACCAAGGATACTCCAGGACTGAACCCAAATCTAAAAGGTATTATCTAAATCTACACAGAAGAGCCAGCAGCATTTTAGGACTCAGTGGGCAAAGCATATTATGTGGCTTTCCTCAATGGGCCATGCTGTATCAACCCCAATGAAAATGGAAGGCTACTAGTACCAATGGGACATTGGTATGGAAAGTAAAAGGCAAAGCATAATAGAAAGATAGCCACCTGATTTTAGACACGTGCCTTTGACAAGTCCCTGACTATGCATTTTAGCTGTGAGGTGTGTAAAGTAAAGATGGTGTCACCTACCACTTAAGTTACTGAGAGGTTGGCATATGGAAAACTAAAGTCCTACATAATCAGTATCACTACCCACGAAGTTCCAGCCTTTAAACCCCAAATAGGGATGATGCTATGTGAATCACCTCTAATAATGCCTGGTATGGACATACAATGAATTAGCCTTCCAAAATAAGGTAACTTTATCAAGCCAACATAAAAGTATCAACCTAAATGATCAATAAGAATTTCACCTAGGAAAACACAAATCCACAAAGCTGAAATGACTCTCTGGAGGAAAGAAGACAGTATTTCTTTCTTATAAGTTCTCTGCTACTAAAATGTGACCATAACAGGCAGGAAAAACAACTGATTTTTAAATTAACCCAACATATAATCAACATTCATTAACTCAACTAATAGCATTCTACAGATCTGAGTTCAAATCCTGGTTCTGAACCACAACCATTTGGGTGGTTCTGGGAAAATTAGTTAACTCACAATATCAATTTCTTCATCTTTAAAATGAAAATATTAATGCAAATTAAGCATCCATAATTAAAAAATCTGAAATGCTTCAAAATCTAAAACTTCTTCAGCATCAAGATGACTGCATGGGTTGAAAATTCCATACCATGAAGCTTTGATTCATGCAAAAGATTATTAAAAATATACCACCAAATTATATGGATAAGGTATTCATTAATCAAAACTAAATTTCATACTTAGGCTAGAGTTTTATCTTTTATATGTCTCATTATGTATATGCAAATATTCCAAAAATCTGAAACACTTCTCACCCCGAGCACTTCAGATAAGGAATATTTTACTTGTATTCATTCTTCATTCTAACAAGATAAATGAGATAAAATATGTTAACTATTTGGTACAATTAGTTGAGAAGCAGCTAGTTCTATCAATGCAAATTATAACTATTATTAAAGTAGTTTGTTAGTTTACTGTTATCAGCTAAAAGATCACTATATCAACCTCACCGAGTTTAGAGATCTGGAGAGAAATTCACATTGGAAAGGCAGCTGGCATGGGGCACCATGTTGCATACCTGTAGCCCCAGCGTTTGCTCAGGAGGCCAAAGATCACGAGTGTGAGGCCAGCCTGGGCCGCACAGGGGTTTGAGGCCAACCTGGTCCCCCAAGCAACACTGAGTCACAATATTCTCAATTTCTGTATTTCCCCAGCTAGAAGTTTAGTGTATTTCTAGTGTGTATTGAGGTACCACAATTCTACCTTCACACACCTTAACAAATGTAACCTGGAAAGGGGAAATTAATTTTTGGACAAATGGAAAAAAGAACTGCAAAGTTGATAGTGTATTCACCATTTCCACTTTTGCCTCTGGCTTCCTTTTCTTAATCATTTAACAAGACTCTGAATATTTAAAGTTAACAATTCAGTGGTTTTCACATCTAAAAAACTTTTCGCAGAGGAATGAAGAAGCATAAACTGTCATTAAGGATATGAATTAATTTGCTTGAAGAAAGGAACTATATGGCCATGACACTCATTTTTTACATAAAGAATCTTTAAATTTCCCAAATTATAGTATGAAAAATGTCAACAGATTGCTCTGTTCAAATAAATAAAAGTCCCATCTATTTATCTGTACTTTCTCTTAGAAACTGCAAATAGATACAGTGACAAGTATCTTTCTTTGTCCTATTAAATAAGGCTGACATTCTTAGGCTTCCTCAATATGTGCCGTGACAATTCTTTACTCAAATTGAATTAATTTAGCTTATGCCTTTAAAAATTATCTGTAACTCACAAGCTGTAATAATACAGCAAAATAACTATGTGTTCTTATGTAACTAAAAGTTGGAAGTGGGAGGAGACACAGCAGTTTCCCTGATACACAGACAAAAGTTAATCTCCATTTTTATGCTTTAAAAACACTAATTACAAATAAAATATTTGTAGTTCTACTAATTGACTATTAATCATTCTTTTTTTCATCTTAGCCATTTCCTCAAAGACCCATCTGCACCTCACTTATTTATTTCCCCACGAAGACAGCTTAGTACTTACTTATCCCAAATTTGAAATACGGTTCTGTCTGTAAATATGGCAGCCCAGGAGAAGCCCCGGTAATTGGGGCTTTTAGCTACCCACTTAATCTTGCTTAAATTACCAGCATTTATGATGAAGAATGACCGAGCGGCACAGGTTGAATAACCACCAGAATGGCAAATGCAGGGGATGAAGTTAATAAAGATTATTGTCAGGAAGCCCGATGATATCCCAAATCATGGGAACCAACGAGGCACAAATTAAGTGTACTCCCTAACTAGAAGCAAGGTGACAGCCAACTACAGTAGTTAAGATATTACTGCTTCTGTAGATGCTAAACTCTCATATAAAGTAGACGTGTAATCTTCAACTCCCTGAACACCCCAATTTGGCCACTAAAGATGCTGTTTTACATTTCCAAGCATTTTCCCCTGTCACTACTTTTTATACTTCAGTTCTCAGGTTGTAAGTATTTGTTACTTGCAAAGCAGTCCCCTTTGAACACCGAATCATGGGAGGCATTTGTAACTAACTGCCAACACAGCCTGCCAAACAAAAACTCCCTGCTGGTGACATGACCACCTAGTGACCTCTAAAAATGTTGTAACAATGTGAAAAATAGCTCCCTCTTGTAGGAAACAGCAATTTTTTAAATTAAACGTACATCGAACGTTCGCTTATATACAGATAAATGGTGTTCAGAGTCACCTTCTCTGTTTCCAATTTCAATCTCTTGAAACCTAGCCCAAAACTAAATAAATAAACGTTGATACTAGGAAGAAACTAAGAGCTCAAGAGCCCTGTGACTTCACAAACAGCTTTTTTCCATTTTCGAAAATCTAAACTCTGGGCCAGACACAGAACAGGTAATGAGAAGGAACAGGCTTGGCAGTCCCTCTGTGGTTCTAAGCTGAAAAGCACGTCAGGCAGCAATAAGTGGCTATAATTTGGCAGGCTTAATGTCTTTAAAAGTTTTCA
Organism: Octomys mimax; assembly: GCA_002564305.1. Classification (NCBI taxonomy): domain Eukaryota; kingdom Metazoa; phylum Chordata; class Mammalia; order Rodentia; family Octodontidae; genus Octomys; species Octomys mimax. The sequence goes on along the minus strand of NDGM010958796.1, from coordinate 6,024 downwards.
GCTTGCTAAAGAAAAAAAATTTTTTGAACAGTTATAACATTTACAAATTGAGACACAATCACTAAGCTAAATAGCTACCCTGTCATAATTGTATTATCCTCATACTCTAAAACATACTTTTATCATCTTCAAGTGCTTTATCCCTGTAAAAAGAAGGTAGTGAGTGATAATCATAAAAACTGGTGACACCCGGAGGCTTTGAGATGCTAACGCGATCGTAGGTGACTACAATATTGCTGAATTCAGTGTACGCAGCTGACGTCAAAATATTCAAGGCCAGCCTCACTTTAAAGGATGATAGCTTCCCGAGGGTGCCTGATGGAAAACAAGAAGTGAGAAATTGGACATGACAGTAAGTATTTTCAAGGCTGAGGATTGCTGCTTTTCCGGTTAGTTTATCTTTCTAAAATTTCCAAATTAAAAGTCTCAGAGCAGCAGAGGAATGGCATATCCAAGGCTATTTGACTCTAACGTGTCTCTTGTTCATCCTGACGTCTTCTGATGAATTATTTCCAAACACTGGCCCAAACCGCCAAGAATCAAATCGGCTTGGAATCAAAGTAGCACCGGAAACTGTTTCTAAGCCATGAAGACGCCTGGAAGACCACTCCTGTGTGGGACAGCGTCAGTCCTTTTTACCTTCTTAACATCTTTTTCACTTTCCACCTCACACCCTCCACTCCCTACCAAAGCAAATACCTTAGGCAGTGTACATTCTCTTAAATCCATTTTTTTTGAAAAATATTAAGACACAAAGATGAAAAACACACCTCCCAAATCCATATTAATGTATGTTCCTATCTTTTCAAATTTTAGCTTACGAGTCACTTTGTTAATATGGACACATAGCAAATTCAATATACTCTTTATGAAAGTGTTCTGCACTGAACTAAAAATGAATCACCCTTTGGAACTAAAGTGAATCATTCTAATCAGAAGAGAATATTAAGTTGTGTTAGTGTGAAGAATAGCAAATTATTACCGTTTCCAGTTATAAGTGCTTCTTATTTTGTGACATATTCCTTAGCTTGAATTAGCAATTCTAGCATGTCTAAATTGTTCTGGAGGACATCTACAACAAACGCACCACACTGCTATTTAGAATAATGCAAAGTTAGATTGCTAAGGAAATCTGAGCGATAGTAGAGAAAGGGTGTCCTACACTGGTCTGTTTCAGAATTTGAGCTAAAGCAGTTCATACTGGCTGTATAAATTGATTGGCATTAAATCCTAATCCATACAATAAGAAAATCACTGTAAGATTATGCTAGGTGGATCCATGTAACTGTCAGTGTCTGGTTATGCTAAACTCCCAAAAATGACAATATCATAAGATTCAGCTTAATAACAAAGTGTCTTACTTTTTTCATCTATAAAAGGAATCTAGCAATTGTTATCTCATAGGATTTATAGTGGAAATACTGCACATAATGGACTTCATATAGTTCTGGTACACAGTAAGCATGCAGTAAATGAAGGAAGAAGCAATGAGCTGGGTTCATCCAATGACTATCCCTCCAAAGGCTGCATATGCAGCACTCATACCCAGGTGACAAGAAAATCATCTTCCTCCTCCAATTCTGTGCTTTTCTGGCAAGCTCATCATCTCTGTGGCTTCTCTGATGGATATCATGAAAGCTGAGGAAGAAGGCTTCCAGTCATCCTTCACAGAATCTGGAAGGCCTGTGTGCTCTTCAGGAATCTTTGAACTTCTAAGAGAACGTATATCCAATTTCACAACTGTCAGAGTTAAATTTCCTTGTCTCCTAGAACACTGTTGTCTGCACACTCAAAGTGGGCATTGTGACAAAGTGGCACAGGTCTGTAGCCAAAAGATAATTCACCATTTAATCTAAGAGATCTTTCTACTGTTTTTGTTATATGTTAAAAGCCAAACCAATCTTCCTGTAAAAACAAACAAATAAAAAACATTTACAACATTTCCCAAAATTATAGTGGGTTCATGTCAAAGAAGGTAAATTGATCAGTACTGGGTCAATCAACAAGTAAGGTTTAAGCATAAAAAAAGGATCTATTTTGGGAAGTCAAAACACATGGCTTGTTCCAATAAGGGTTAACCATCAAATTTAACCAAATAAGGTGGTTCTTCCTTTTAGTTTTTAGATTAGAGACTGACAAGTTTTGCATTTTTTTTAGCTCATTGCAATAGAACTTCAACTTGGAATAAAATTTTACTTTCTAATAATCCGGCCAAACTTCAAAAGCTGGAAGCAGCTCTGTCCTACACCACTTAGGGCTCCCTCAGTTTGACCATCTGCACAAGGCCTCCTCTCGTACCAATTCAACAGAGCATAAATTAAAGCATGTTGGAACAGTGTTCTAAAGGAAACTGACAATCCCCGAGTTGGTGCATCGGTGGGCTAGTGCTGGCGATCACTGTAAAAATTATTCTTTTAAGAAACAGCTTTTTAAATTCCTCATGAGTATAGAGAGATGAACACTTTCTCAGTTCACTTAAAACATACATCTCACCCTTTTCCCACATCTGCATGGGGAGGAAGGTTTGCTATTTTCTCCTCCCTCTCACAGGAGTCAGACCAGCTGGGACATTTTAAGTAACTTTCATTAAAAAAAAGAAAAAAAAAGAAAAAAAAAAGCAGTTAAGGTCAAAATAAGCGCAATAAACATGGCTGTTTCTATTTTCTACACTCAAGGATGAAAGACAACAAAAAAGTAACATTAAAATTCACTCAAGAAGTATGAAGATTGTTTTTCCTCCCTTGCAAGATAATCAGGGAAGAGGATTTGAGGGATGACAACTACTTTTACCTTTCTTTAGTACATTTTGTCTCTTAAATGAATCCAGTAGTTAATTTTACAGCTGCACATTCCTTAAATTTATGGTTTCAATTATCTGAATGACTGACACTTTCAAGTTTTACAGGTGATGTTGAAGAGCATTTCCACTTCCACAAAGTATGTTTTTACTCTAAAGAAAAATAGCAATTAAGCTGGACTTTAATGAGACCCTCTTCATACTTTTGAAGTTTTACCATTTTGGTTGGAAGTTCTTTAAAAGTTAGTAAATTCCAACACTGAGACTTTTCCTAACACAAACTCTGCCGCTGGGCTTACTCATTTTACCTGTGCAGCATCAGCATCCCTGCCTAGCACAAACCGCTAACCAAACAGTAGCTCGGGGTCAAGGGTATCAGCCGAAAACAGACTGTAGATTTCAGCCACACCCTTTTCTAGCTGCTAAACAAAGCAAAGTCACAGCCTGGAAAGAGCAAGGTGTGGACATTGTGGAGCCTGCAATATCATCAGCAAAGTAATGTGCTTCTCACTGCCCAGAGGGAAGGAGCGCGCCGGATGCTTCTGAAATGCATTGTGAATCAATCTTATTTTCCTATTACTTTCTTCCTTAAAGGTTATGCTCTGTATTAGGCAAAAGTTTCAGTGAGACTGTGAACAATTAATTAGGGGCACTTTGAAAAACCCCAACAGACTTTTTAAGTAACAGATACATTGACAAGCTCTTTGATATCTGATGCATAATAGGGGTAGAAATAGTGCTTCTTTTAGTTTAGAAACAGTTGAAATAGACTGAGTAGAAAAACTGAGATATGTAACCCAGTTGCCACTCAATGCATTGGAAAGTATTTTCACACATTCTGTGGGAGAAAGGTGAGTGAACTGTGAGACACTATTAATCACATGAAATGACACGCTGACACTGACAATACATACAAAAGGACAGTGGCTGCTAGTGTTACTGTTCTTATTTCTTCTAATCTATCACTATCAATGTTATCACCACTGTAGCTTGGCCATGAGATCCCTGAATCACAAGAGTAGGCAGTGGGAAGATTGCTCTGAGGCCGTCTCCATAAAATATTCACTAATTACCAAATCTGGTATCCTACAAGATGTCTCTTATCTACATGGAGGTTGACTCTGCATATAGAACTCCACTGTGTAAAACCAACTCAGAGAAAATAATCCAGAAATCAAGCCCTAATTATTCAACATGGATAATAAATATATGAAGTAAAGCAAGGAATGAAACACAGCAAACACTAGTGCTTTAGTTTTGTCTCAATTTGTTTATGGAACAGTAGAGTCTAATGAGTATTCTACAAACCAGGGAAATAAGCACCACAGAAAGACACAGGCCTTCCTCCACATATAGTAGGTAGGCCCACGACAGCTCAGGACATGCCAAGTGGGTAGACAGGGATGTGGCCGAGAGCATCATCCCTTGGTATGGTTCAGTATGCAGTTTGTGTCAACTTATAGGCAACTGTTTTGGGATCAAAGGAAACAGTGTGCTGATGCTGACAATACAAACAAAAGGATAGTGGATGCTACTGTTACTGTTCTCATTCCTTCTAGTCTATCATGAGCAATGTTATTACTGCTGTAGCTCAGGCACCAGCAAACTTTTAAAATGAAGATCTTGCTAAGAAAATGTTAGGCTTTGAAGAGAGAGTCACTTGATTCATCAAATGGGAGCCTAGTGAAATTTGAATTTTTATAAACGGAGTTTGAATACGATGAGTTGATTCTTGCTCAATATGTGAGACATGTTTATACTAAAATTTTTTCATTGCTTATCTGACTTTTGGCTTTACTTTCAGCTTCCTAAAGTTTATCTGGAAACCCTATTTATTTATTATTAGTACATGTTTACAGTAAAGATTCCATTCCTTCTGGGGAGTTTCTACAGGAACATAAAACATCTTAATTTTCTTTATTTCTCCTTTCTCCTGCTCCTCCAGTTCCTTCATCTCTTCATCCCTTGCCTTTTTTTCCCTTTCTGAGACAAGCTCTTCTTTGTAGTTCACTCTGATCTTGAACTCTCTGTGTAGCCCAGGCCGGCTCAAACTCATGACAATCCTCCTGTCTCAGCCTTCTAAGTTCTGGGATCACAGGTATGTGTGACTACACCTAGTGCCCTTCTCTTTTGCAAAAAAATTGATCTCCCTGTTTCCTGTTCTCCATCATTTATTTGGTTCATATTTATATCAGGGAAACCATGTGATCTTTTAGTATGTGGGTCTGATTCATTTTAATATTAAAGTCTCAGGTACATCCATTTATCCTACAAATGACTTAAGTTTGTCTGCTTTATGACAGAGTAATATTCCATTGTGTATAAATTCCACACTTCCTTCATCCCTTGTTTATGGACATGCAGGCTACTTCCAAAACTCAGATATTATGAATTGCACTGTTACAAACATGGATGTGTATGTACTATAGTAATCCAATGTCATTAACTCTTTTGGGAAGAAACTCAAAGGAGAATAGCTGAATGGGTTGGATGGAATTTTCAGTATTAGTTTTTTGAGGAATTTCCATAGTGATTTACATAATGGCCACACTAGTTTACATGCTTTTTTCCCACAGCCTTTCCAGCATTTGTATTTGATTTCTTGATGATAGCCATTCCTTCTGGAGTAAGATGGAATCTCAATGTTGTTTGAATTTGCATTTCTGTGATGGCTAGAGATGTTGAACACTTATCCATATATATTGGCCATTCATATTTCTTCTTCAGAGAAGTGTCTATTCATTTCACTTGCCCATTTCTCATTGGATCCTTGTATGGGGGATTCTTTTGGTTTTGAGTTATTTATATATTCTAGCCATTAGTCCTCTGTCTGAGGAGTAGCTGACAATTTTTTCTCTGTCCTGTAGGTTGTCTCTCCACTTTGCTGGCTGTTTCCTTTATGTGGTAACTTTCAAAGGCCACAGGTTCTCTGTTGCAACTACTCGCTATTGTAGGATGAAAGCAGCCACAACAATGTGTGAACAAATGTGTATGGCTGTGTTCTGAGGTAGCTTTACTTACAACAAAAGAGGACAGATAATGGTAAAAGTCGGTCTATGAGCCATGATTTGCTATCCCATGCTGAAGCTCAGTGTTGCACCTCTTCTGAGAGAAATATTCAGACTTAGTGAAAAGATGGCCTATTTCTATTTAAAATATAATACATTATCTTCTTTCTTTCTTTCTTTCTTTCTTTCTTTCTTTCTTTCTTTCTTTCTTTCTTTCTT
>NDGM010958780.1:0-14132 GCA_002564305.1 Octomys mimax | reverse complement strand
TTTTGTGGCACTGGGCACTGAGAGCCTTTGCCCTGAGCTTCCTCTTTAGTTCTCCCTCCTCTTTCTGAGACAAGGTCTTGCTGTCACGAAATTGCCTAGGCTGGGCTTGAATTTGCATGCCTCAGTCTCCCAGAGTATTAAGTCTTTCATCAAACTGCTGGGCACATTTTTTCATCACAGCTAGCTTCTCTTAGCTCATCTATCTCATTTTCTTGGCGTAAGGTATTTTGTCTTATTGCTTTGTTTCCCCTGTGTTCCTGCAGTGAAAGAATGAATAGCTGTGAAGCTATCATGTAGGAAATTTTCTTCACACATTGGATATGTAAGTAGAAAAGTTATTTGTAGAAGTTATACTAATCATTTTCTGGCTCCTCTGACTTACCAACATACCAAGGTTTGTTTGTTTGTTTGTTTTTAACATATTATGCTTTAGAGCATTAGTATTTAAGAAATTTGTAGCAGGACATGGTGGCACATCCACTTTGGGAGGGCTGCAAAATTGCCTAGCTTGGGCAATTTGGTGACTTAACAAGACTCTGCCTCAAAATAAAACAGAGGTGTAGCTCAGAGCAAAGGCCCTGGGTACAACTCTTAGTACTAAAAAAACCAGTAAGTAAATAAAGTTACTTGTGTCATCTGCTAATAGAACACAGGTGTAAATTTTTCTATCTTGTAGCAGCAGAAATACTTCTACATCCTTCACTGAAGGTGAACTTAACATTCTACATGTCAAAGTTTTCCAGTTGTCCTCCTGAAGATAAGAGATCTCACACAACTTGTTCATTGTGTGTGACTACTGGTGTGCCAGAAGGCAGGTGAATGCCTTAAGGCTGAATTTCTCCACAAACGTGGCCGACCATGCTGTCTCAAAGACAACTTGGATTCTACCCCAGTTCAGTTCTCACTCTAGTTGAGTTGAAGTTTAAATAAACTTCCATATCTTTTAAAGCCATATAGGCTTCTAACACAAATAGGAATCACCCTTTATTCTGGCAACAATCTGTGTCACCCAGTTATCTCAGACTCTTCATCCAACCGACATAAACCTGAATCTCTAAATTGAACTGGTTATTATGATTGTTCCAACTGAGAATAACTTGAACTTCTTGGCAGGACTTTATAGACTTCAACTTCTAGCACTGGAATGGCTACAAGGCTAGGTTTTTGGTTTGAAGCATGAATGAAGTTAGTTAAGGCTATTTACCTCAAGATTTCAAATGTTCTGGCAGACTAAAACTTCTTTCATGATGTTTTCCTTTCTTCAGCTTTCTTTATAAACTCAGAATATAGTTTGTACTGTCAGGAAGGTGCTGAATTCATGATAAGAAAACATGCTTTTAAGTCTCCTGCAGTAGTATGTGCTTGTAATTCCAGCTACTCCTGCTGCTGAGGCAGGAGCACTGTGTGGTGCAGGCCAGCTTGGGTAACGGAGATCACATCTCAGAAAAGTAGTGATTCAAGAAAATAGGGAGAGATAGCTAATATGCTTAGCTGCAGCTACCTCTATCTTAAAGCTTAGGAACTCCAGTGGGAATTTGTAACGCTTGATTTTTAAGAGTTATATTTCAATTACAAAAAAAGAGGGGGGTGAAGTGACCACAGATTTAGGAACACAGTTACCAGTAAGGTACATTAAATACTATCTCTTACTTTAATTTTTTGTTAGAATTTAGTTTTTTTTAGGGAAGGCTTTTTAACTTGTTGCTCTTCTTTAACACTACAGAAAAATTTGGGTGGGAAGATAAAGAATACACTTTCAGGCTTCAGTACTATTTCTTGTTATTCCAGTTATTCCACTTACTCTGGTTTCACAATACGAGAAATATTGAAGAGATGTAGTGATAAGTGATAACACCATAAAGGAGCCTGATCCAAGGTAAAACTGCCATCTGATTCTTCAATGAACTGAAAGTGCTTCTAAATTAAAATACACTTCCTCTGCAGAATTCTTCGTGGCAACTCTTAGTTCACAAAAGGAAAGGTTATACTATTCTAACCAGATCATAAAGTCGAGTCAACTACACAGGATCACTCAGACACCCTGAACGTATTTGCACACCAGCTTGGGACTGTGTTGCACAACATGGGTCAAATTCTGAGCACTACAACTTGAGGACTGGAAATCTTGGAGAGAGTTTAAAGAGCCACAATGATTAATAATAACCTTGGCAAGCTGTAGAAATGGGCAGATAATTACAGGATGAACTTAATAAACAAAAATATAGAGTAATTTAGAAGAAGAGCAAAAGAAAACCGTATAAACACAAGTGGCTTTGTAGAATATGGGAATCAGTAAATCCTAAGTAAAACATGAATGACCCACATCATGCAGTTGATTTTATTTTTTTAAAATCCAACAATTTGTAAACTACATGTAAGGATACATTTAAGAAAAGACAGCCATTCTGTAGTCATTTATACATTCATTAAGCACATGTGCCCGACACTTGTGGGTGCTGGGATAAAATAGGCAAAAATACAAGATACCTACCTACCTTCAGCTAAAGTGTAAATGACGGAGCTACTATACTTAAGTCTTCAGTCTGTAATCTGTAGCTAACTTTACAGCAAGCGCCCTGATCTTATTGAGGTATGGATCCTATTTTTACATTTTGGATCCCATTTCGTGTCCAACACTCATTAGGCAGTCAACATGGGTTCGGAGTAAAAACAGGGTCCTGAAAGTTCAATTTTGAAAAAATAAACACTTGTCTCACCATTAACTACGTCGCTCGAGATCTGCATTTTTTTTCTCCAAAGCGCGATAAATTCTTGGGAGCCTATTACATATACAACAGTTCTCAACACAATGCTTTGTGCATAAAAGATGTGGACATGGATTGAAACTGCACGTCCTGATAATTGGCGTGTAAATTCTGACCCGGCGCACAGCCCCCTTCTCTGTTTTTTAGCTGAAAGACAAAAACCCTCCCGCAGAAGCCCTGGCTCTGGGACGCTGGGCCGGGACCCGTGGCAAGAGCGGCAGCTCGCCTGGCTCGAGCTCGCCTGGGCGGCAGGCGGGCGCGGCGGTCCGACTCCCACCGCCGGGCGCCCCCCAAAGGCCTCCGGGCGCCGCAGCACCCCCCGGAGGAGGCGTCGGCCCCGTCCCACCGCGGCGCTGGTCCGCCGGGGCTTCCCCAGCCCTCCGGGCGAGCGATCCGCACACCCGCGCGCCCGGTGCCCGACCACACCCAGCCGCCCACCCACAGCCCTGCCGCAGCCCCGGGACTCCGAGGCGCCCGCGCCCCTTTGTCGCGGGACGTCTCGCCCGGGCAGGCCGGACGCCGAGGCCTCGCGGTACTCAGCCTCCGCCCGCCCCGCCCCTTCGCCCTCCAATCGGCCCCGCCTCGCTCTCACCCCGCCCCCGCCTCGCTTCCCCGACAATCTCCTCGCGCTCGCGGCCCGGCACGCGCGCCGCGCTCGGCCGCCGCTGTCGCCTGCCGCCGCCGCTGCCGCCGTCGCCGAGCGTTCCTCCGCGCGCCGGGCTCCCAGCCTCGGGCCGGAACCGGAAGTCGGGGGGCGGGGCCCGCGGAGGCCAGGAGACCGAAAACGCGGCCGAGCCTGGAGCCGGAGCTGGAGCCAGAGCCTGGACCAGAACTTGGCCGCCGCCTGCGCCGCCGTCGCCGCCGCCTCCGCCGCCCCTTTCCCGCGCTGCTGCCGTCTCGGCCGCCGCCGCCGCGAGCTCGGCCGCCAGTGGTCTGCGGACTTTGGGTGTCCGGGTTGAAGGTCGGTCCGGACGTCGGACCCAGCTCGGTTCCCGGACTGTCCGCGGCCGCGCCGCCTTCTCCTCGCCTCAGCCTGGGGTTTTGTTCCGAGAGATCCGAGAGGCGAGCGGAGCTGACAGTGATTTTGACAGTGATTTAAACCCGCTTTTGTTGTTGTTGGCTTTTCGTTGTTTGGTTTTGTGTGTTGTGCGTGTGTGTGGCGATTTTTCCCCCGTGGTGCCTTTTTTTTATTGTTGTGCATTTTTTTTTCCTTTTTGTTTTTCAAACCCCGTGAACGTTTTTTTTTTTTTTTTTTTTTTTTTTGCTCGGGGCTTCCGAATATGTTTTATGACGGTTGATTTTACACCAGGAGGTTTGTCTCCGAGGAAGATCCAGGGAACTGGATATCTAGCGAGAACTTCCTACGGCTTCCCCGGCGCCTCGGGAAAATGGGAGCTGCTGCAAAGTTGGCGTTCGCCGTCTTTCTTATCTCTTGTTCTTCAGGTAGGTGCAGGGAGCGCGGCGGCGGGGCTGCTGCAGGCGGAACGGCTCTCGCCGCTGGCGGCCACCACTGTACTGGGTCTCGGTGAGCTCCAGGGCAGCCTGGGGAGGTTTCCCACACCCTGAGCCCCTCCGCTGCTACCCCCGGGTCTGATTGGGATCTGGAAACCTCCATGAATTTTTCTTGTTTTGAGTTTGGCTGACGAACTGATAAGAGTGCTGTGTTGTGGTGGAAGTGAGAAAGTCATGGTCTGTGGCCATAACACTGGATGACAGCGCTGGTTGGGTTGCAGTTAAGCCACAAATACCACAAGTGACAATTTATGCAAAGGTTGAGACCCAAAAGGAGTATTCCGAAATGTCATCTAGCGTAAGCTGCTCCCAAACCGGGGTGGCTTTTGTCGTCTTCTAGTTCTATGTAGACCTTCGCCGGTGAATCTCACGACATGGATCAAGTCGGTGGCTACTTCATTTTGGCCGTGAGAAACCGTGCATCCTGTTAGCAGTTTAATCCAGCTCTTCTCACGTTTTCTTTAACTTCTTTGTCCAGCAGTGTTATAAATAGTTGTTTTTGGAGCATTAACTATAACCCAGTGCAGAAGAGGTATGCCACTGTGTGTTGGTAGTGTGCTGGCTTCCAACCACCATTTGTGTGCTCTTTTCAGGCAAAGATTTTGCTTACCTACGGAAGACTTATTTTAAATGCTTTGTATTGAAGCATTGTTTTCGGTTTAACACAGCCTACGTGCAATTAGTCTTATTGTTAAATATGCCTTACTTACGGATCTAGTACCCCAAGGTTGTAAGAATAACCTGGCCGTTTTATATTTAAAATTTTTATTTTGTGAGGACATTCTCCGGTTGCAACCAGTGGTTGGAAAGACTGTCTAGTCTTTTGTATTTGAGATTCTGTAAATGAACACAATATGTAGCTAAAAGGTGTGTGGAAATGTGCCTAAGAGGAGAGTTAGTTTCATAGATGAAAGAGTTTAAAAGTCATGATGAAATCTGTGTATCATAAATATTCAATATTCAGTTACTAGCTTGTGAAATAGAATTATGGGGGGGGCGAATTGACAGGTTTCATGGCCATGTCTATCTCATTTGCCACAGGGAAATTAGAGGGTGGTAGTCTTTTCTTTGTGTACCTTTGTGTGTGTGTGTGTGTGTGTGTGTGTGCGTACGCGTGTGCGCGCACGCGTGCACTCCCCCCATAGAATCTTCTGTAATGTATAGAATTTTGCTGAATGGTACATTTCCCTGTGGTTAATAAATGGATAAAGTCTAGTCTTATGTCTGTAGTGGTATTGATCAGTTCCGGGCGGGCTCAATGTGTTGTGAAATGGCGATCATTGCCAGAGATTAGCCAAAAGAATCATGTCTGTTCAAATGGAAGAAGGAACATGCTTAAGGCAGGCTGACAGTTCTTTTTGTGCATGGTTTGGGAGGAAGCTAAACAATGGTGTATCTGAAATGAATGAAGGCCTTGATCACATTCAACATCTTGTTTTTGTGAAATGACTTAACCATCTAGTTTTGCTGGTTCCTGTAGTAAGTGCTTCTTCTCCTCTCTCCCTGTATGTTCTGGCTGGTGAACTCCTCTGATTGAAATCCCTTTTTCTGAGCTCCTGCCCTTGAGGAGGAGGAGCATCATGGCCACTCACCAAGGGCTTGTGGACAGTCTTCCCTTCCAAGCCCACCTGAGTCACATTAATGGTTGAAGAAGGTTATTCTTGAGCAGTCTCAAGGTATTACTTCTGGAAAAGCAGACTAGCACTACAGAGCGTTACAGCTTTTTCTGTTGGTTTGGAGTGAAAAGAATTGAGCATTAGTTTCTTGTAGGATTATTTTCATTGAACCAGGAGGTTAACAATGAACATTTTGAAATAAAGTAATATTGTTGCTATAGATCATATGATATGCTATTTGCATTAAACAAACATTAAGTATTGTAGCATAGATTTTTTTAAAAATGAAATTACTTGTTGAACTAAAATGTGATTGCATTGAAGATAATTGAAGTAATCTTAAAAGCCTTAATCCATATTTATACATGAAGGTTTTTAGTACTTAAAATGTCTGATTTTTTTTTTTGAAAAGGCTTTGTTATGAGTAAAATGCACTCTAAAATAGGATTATTGTGTTTTTTTCTAATTGATTTTTCTGTGTAATGTGTAATCTGGCATGCTGGAACCATGAGGGCGACTATTTTTATGAGAATTAAGAAATTTATCAGGTTGTCAGATTTTTTTCTGGATACATATTTATCTCAAATGGAAAACAGTAGTAAAAATTATTATTTTTAGGTATTTAGGATGGATGTTTACTGTTTTCTTTAGCATTTGGTGGACTTCAATTTTTCTTAGTTTCCATCCTGTGGTATGTGCTCTGGAGACTGATTATGCAGACAATTCTTGTAAGATATGGCCAAGTATAATTTTCTCCTCTCTCATTCCAGAGGAAACATTTTGAGTTTGCCCTCATCCTGGAATGCCTTTAGAGTCCCTTTGATTTTGAATTTTTTTATTCCTTTTATCCTTCCTCAGATTCTGTTTCAAAACAAATCTCATTTTTTTTTTTTTTAAGAAAGAACATGGTTACTTTGTTTTTCACAGTGTGTTAAAATGTGAGATGAATATGATACTTACCGGAGAATATCTAGGTTTATCTCCCTAGAATGATGCAGCTATTGAAGCATTTGAGTTGCATTGAAGTAAGTTGAGGTTTCATTTGGATTCTGTGGGAACTAAAGCAGTGGGGTTAATATATTTGATGAAATGAGAAATGGAGATATAATTATGTTACATTTTCTTCAGTTTAGCTCTGCAGTACTGTGTTTGGTGCACATGTGGGTGGGAGTTTCTATGGTTGGAAGAAGAGTTGGCATTTCAGAGACTCTTCTGGGACCCATCTGAACTTTGGCTGACAAGTATGGATATTAAGTTGCTTGTTTTCTAAAAGGCACTATTTCTTAAATGTTGCCTGTGATCAAGTTTAAATACAATATTGAAATTTACAGACCTGAAAAACAAAAACATAGTATCTCCCTGTTTTTTTTTTTAAATTTCATTTTGAAAGTATTTTCTGTATAAGCTCTAAGTTAGTAGTTCTCAAACTGGGGTGTTTTGCCCCTCATCCACGGCAGCACTGGAGGCATTTGTGGTGGTCTCACTGGGGCGTGGAGTGTGTGTGTGTGTGGGGTGGGTTGTGTGCTGCTGGCATCTTCTGGGTAGAGGGCAAGTAGGAATCCTGCTAATTATCCCACGGTGTACAGGACAGCCTCCACAGCAAAGAATCACCTGGCTCAAAATGTCAGTAATGTTTAGACTGAGGAATGATGTTATAAACTCTGAAGTTTTTGTTCAGTTTTAATTTTTATTAATACTTATAATATATACGGATCATATTCCTTGTGGGAAGTTGGTATGTGCACATAACATTTCAGTTCTTTTCTCATGCCCCACACCTTCCCCTAAACTTTTTTTTTGAAGTATTAATGTATTAGCAAAATGGCTGTGCTTGCTCATTCTCTAGAGTCAGTATCTAAATTTTCTCAGTACATAGTATTGATCTTCAGGTGACTTTGTATTGAAAGGTTTTATATTTTATCTTTTAAAATTAGAATATTATTAAATTAGGGAACTACATTATGGTCATATATTATTATTTCATCCTATCTTTCTTTAATAAATGTATTTTGCTGACTGTTAGGAATAATTCTTCAATACCAGTGGCTTGTTTGTGAAAACTGCATGTTCGTAGTTACGATGAATGAATCATTAGTTAATATACTGTTTAATTATGTTTGCTTTTTTATCTAGTGTTTTTTCTGCTACAAGTGTATTTATTTCCTTTAAGGATATTTCTTTTTATCCTTATTGAAATCACTGTGCTGAATGGCTGTGGGGAGTGTGTGTGTGGTTGTGTATGTTTAACTTGTCGCCTAAAAGTTTTGTATCATATGGGAAAGTATGTTCACTACTATGTGTTCCTTGAATGGTTTCAAGGTATAAATTGGTATGAATTGATTAAAAAAAAAAAAAAACCTTTGTTTTGTCCAGTTAACTTTAATCTCTAAAACCTTTGAAAGTAGTTTCCTAATTGTTGAGGAGCATTAGCTTGGAGTTGATTACCATTACTCGCATCTGGGATGCACTAAGTAGTAGTCTGTGACCAAGGGAATGTTACGCGTGCTCATGCCTTTTGAAGGGTTGGATTTTGATCCTAATAAATACTTTATTTTGAATTCTGTATTTCAGAAAGTTAACTCAGCCAGCCACTATGAGAGTTACAGTGAAACTCTTAAAATAAGTAGCACTATACCATTGAGGAAAATTCTGAAGTCACTCCCACAAAAAATATGCAAATCAGCCTCATACTGTTTTTGTAATACACCTCCTCATAACCTCCTTCTGGTACTACTGACATTTTTACCTTTTGGGTCCATCATACCCAGTGTGTTTGTAAGAAGTGACGCATAATTAAACTGAATGAGATTTTAATGATCTAAATTGTTCTTTCAGATTTGAAGACAATTTTGTTGTACTTTTGTTTCATAAGTACGCCTATGTCTCATTTTTGATGTCTTATAAATCAGTGATTTAAACTTGCCTTTTCATGTTCCCTTATGTTTCCACTTGTCAGTGTCCATAAGTTCCTGGTTAGCTAGTTGGCAACATTTCACACTGGGGTCAGTGGGACATCTTTATTCTTTACATTGTAAACCTCAGCATTTCTTTAATTTTTTTTTTAAATTATAGTTCTTATTTTACTTTTTCCCCTTTTTGTCTATTGCTTTTCTCCTCTCTCTGTGTCCCTTCACTATATGCTGCTCTCTTTTGGACACCAGTTGTTGTTGAGCATCATGGGTGCCAAAAGAGGGCTCACTTACCATTTAATGAAACATTGAATTTAGGATGTTTGAGAATTGACCAGTCTTTTCCACTGTTTTTCATTTGGTGGCTTCTAAACTACCACATATACACTTGGGAGTAGTGTTCTCTTGAAATCAAATGGCCTGAACTTCAGATTCCTCTTGTTTACTTTTACATATTTAGATTTTCCTTAGCTGTTTGCTGCTTTCAAAGTCTCTTATTATTCATTCATTGTCTCTGTAAGCAACAATTTGACCAGACCTGAGAGTATGTTTATTACCTCTGATGGGCCCACATTAGACATCTTCTGTGGTACATTTAATTCTGTTACGTTATAACGGTCACATCTAGACAGAATATTGATTTTGAATTGACTATTGAACTTGAAAGTTCCAGGAATACTGTATAGAAGAGGAATGCAGCACATCTGTTGTGCTGTATATTGTTTTTGACTTTCTGTCATTCTCTAGCTAGATTTCTGTCATTTTCATATACTCAATATATCTATCTAGAGGTCATATTTTGTTTAATAAGGGGACTAAATGGAAATGTGCTGGTATATCCAAGGTTGAATTTGATGAACTCCTCAAATGGTGGGCTTAGGGAAAAGATTAGGAGGGTTCTTATGGATAATGACCAAGAATGTGGTTATGGTTAGTGGACTTGGGTTCTGGTGGTAGTACTGCTGCCATCTAACTCATCTGTCATTTGCCTTTACCTGAATTAGCACTCTCCTTGTTAAGACTAGCTAGTTCCTTTTTACTATTTTTTCACAGTCTTTCCACTTACCTACCAGAGTAACCTCATTAAAAAATAAAATTGGGGGCTGGGGAATAACTCAGTGGTCTAAGCACCTGCCTGGCAAGTGCAAGGACCCAGGTCCGATCCCCAGTACTGTATGCTGTGCTGGCCCCGAAATCGGGCGTGGTGGTGCATGTGTGTAATCCCAGTGCTTGTGAGGCTGAGACAGCAGGATCATTATGAGTCTGAGCTGATACAGGTAGGAGACCCTGTACTAAATAAATAAATAAATACAGATTAAAACACTGAGTAAGTCATTTTCATTAAACCCTTTGATGACTCTGACTCATCTTTAGTGTAGAACTTAAAATCTTGGAAGGATGTACAAAGTCTTTCATAATTTGGTGTTCTCTAATTCTTGATATGGTAGCTAAGGGAGTATGCTTTAGAATTAGACTTTCCATTGTTTAAATCAGCTTTAAAACTTAGTTTTGGCCAACCTCATATTGTCTTCTAGTGGCTCAGTTTTCTCATATACAAAAATGGAAATAAGAAGTGTATTTCTTCAGAAAGTGGTTTGAAGGTTAAATGACACATAAATGTGAGGCATTTTGTTGGTACTCCTCTTCATGATGAATTCTTTATTCTAGTCGTAAATACACATGTGTATCAGTATGGTGCCCTTTCTACATGTTGTTTTTCTTTTATCAACTTCACACCTGTTGCTTTTTAAACTGAGTACAGTATCACCTCTTCAGAAACACTTTACCATCATCCAACCTAGATTTAATTGCGTTCTACTCATCTGACATCTTACAAGTGACCTTAATTTCAATAATTGCAAATGTTTACTATTGTATTTCTGCTTCACACTAGTGCAGATGTTTACTGTTTCTGCTCTTTGAAGACATCTTCCCTTTATTCAGAGACCCATTGCTACACTGTGGCACATAGTAGGTGCTTAGCAAATGTTTATTAAGTGAATAAAATGAAATTATTTTACTTTTTGAGCTACAGATTCCCTCTTATGTTAATAAGTGATGAATTTTTATTCAATTGTACCTGAATTTTTTTCTATTCTAAAAGCTTTTTGATTCTGTAATTTAAGGATTAGAGTTCCACAGTGACATTTTAATTAAGAAAATTTATTTTGTTGGTAATAATGTTTATATCCTTAGGTTCTGTTCATTTTTTAAAAATATTCTTTAACTCATTGTTAGACTACAATTTTTATATAGTTTGAATTGTGTATTTAGAAGCAATCTTAGATATCTTCAGGTCCAGTTGCTTTTTTTTTCATACTTTCTGACCATGATCCACAATAAGAATTGCATCATGACATACTTTGTGTGTATGTGTGTGTGTGCATGCATATAGGTGTGTGTTTGAACAAAGGTTTATGAATTATTTACTCTCTGCAGGACATTTATTTTTATATTCTATTTCATTTGAAGAATGTTGATTGAGACCCATTAATTGATTCAGTGACCAATGAAAGATAGAAAATTCTTAAAATATACTGATCTAGTTAGCAATCCTCTCTCTCTAGCCACAACTTCTGAGTAGAGAAGGAAATATGTGCAGTGAAAAATGTATGCACTAAAAACATGCACTGAAAGTATGGTCATTAATTAATCCTACAATAGAGAATAGGTAGTTAGGAATAGAATACAGGGAAAACTGGTTCCAGGGAATAACTTGGATTTAGTCTGGCAGCATTCTTCTCTCTTATGGACTGGTTATGTGAATTAAGCACAAGAAAGACGTTTAAATAATTAGGTTGTAATTTTGGAGAGCTTGGACTTTCTCATGTAGGATAGACTTACTGGAGAAGATACATCCTAATATTAAGGGGGAAATGTCTTAGTAGGAGGGTAAGAAGGATAATTCATCTTACAATGAAGGAAAAGGTACAAAATAGCATCAGGGATACAAAGGCCTCTTGAGTAAACTTGACCATGGAAGGCAAGTTGTGATAGAGAAGTTTTGACCTAATTAGAGGAAGAGATTTGTGTGAAGAGATACAGTATCAGTAGAGGGAGTAAATCCAGATGAAAACAATTAAAACTGAGCGGAGGTAGGAGTGGATGATACAGATCTTGATGATTGTCCTAAATACATATATGTGGAATATGGGACAGGAAAGCAATTTCTAGATTCAGGTAAATAGCACTACTAAATAAAATTGGCAAAGAAATAAGCCTGAAGAAAATAGAAATCACTTTCATAACTAGGAATAGAGACAGAAAAGGATTTAGATGATAAACATGAGTGACTATACACACACAGGTTTGGAACTATAAAAGGGTGTAACAATGTCAACATGTGATACTCTCTTAGAGGAGAAGACACTGTGATGGATGTGTCTCCATTGTGAAGTATAAAGAATCCTGAGCATTAATGGCTCAGTATATTGTTATGTTTAAGGAATGGTCAAATTTCAAACTAGATTATGTTCTTCTACATCTGTATGGGGCATTTTCCTTACAGTACATTATATAGAAATAGATGTCCTATAGGAATATATTTAGATACTTTTCTGGATTTAGTCTATATTAAATCCAGATTGAGGCCTAAGCCTTTGAGTGATCATTCTTTTAGACCGCACAGAAGCAGTTTTTCTGTGGTTGTAGTCACAATGGGAATCACTCTATTTCCTCATGTTGCTGAAACAAGTAAATACAAAGCAAGAAGGTAGTTACTAGATTAGCAAGACTGGCTGTGGGGAAGGTTGCCTTATAAAAGATTTTCAGAATTAATTAAGCCTTATGTATTACTTAAAAATAAGACTATAAAGTTTGGAGAATTTTACTTACTTATGATTGTTGTCTTAAAAGTTTATATTTTATAGAAATTAGGCCATTATTGGGAATAATCTGTTATTGATATCTTTACATTGATATATAATAAATTGGATTTGTTACAAGGCATTATGCCAAGATAGAGGGGCATGAACATATTGTGAGATCCTGGCAAGTTTCTGAAACTCTGTGATTAATTTTTTAGGTTTGCAAACCAAGATGTATTACATGAAATAATACAGTGCATAACACAGTAAAGTATCCTTCACATACATATGTTAATCATTAATCTACCTTTAAGTATAATTTAGAAAGATGTGATATGTAAGACATTTGAAATATAGATTCAGTTCTTGGGAGATATTTTTATATGTGCAGGTATGTTACTTGTCAGTTAATGTAAAATAATCTAAATTATACCACCAGAGGACTATATGAAGAGCTAGATAAGTGCTGGGAAATGAATAGAACATTCAAGTTTCATAGTTCTTTACAGAGTGCTTTAAGGTCTCATTGTGGTAGCATGCTTTAAAAAGAAACATTAGAATGAATTTCTGTCTCTATTGGAATTTTAAACACTTTTTCGTGAACTGCTTTTCATTTAAATTAGGTGTTTTAAAACATTTTATGTATGTTCTGAAAGATTCTGAAGTCTGATTTTAGATGCTAACCATAAGGTTAGCCTGTCATTCAGATTCCTACTTTTCTACCAACGCTTCTTTGATCTTGACACACCCACTTTGCTCATCTCTAAAGAGGATAAAATAGGTGTTTGCTCATTTAACAATTATTGGAATACATGCTGGACTATGCAAGGTGCTTAGGATGTAGCAGTAAAAAAAGACATAGATGATTATTCCTTTATGGAGCCCATAGATGCCAAATGAATCAAATATTACAGATTGCCATATATTCCATCATAGAACCTAACAGGATTCTGAGAGAATAACTATTTGCTGCATATCACAGACATAATTTCTAGTTAGTTGCTATATTTATTGTCTTTTCAACTCCTATAGTGCAGGTTCTATTGGGAGACGAGGTGCGGGTGTGTCTGACCTGTTTGTTATTCATAGTACTCTCTGAACATAGCAATTTCTGGCACAAAATAGAAGCTCAATAAAGATTTAACTGGCTGCCTGAAGAAATTAGTGTAGATGGTACTGCACCACAGAGATAGAGGCAACATCATGCAGGGCTTTGATCTATCCCAGAAAGAAATTACTATAAAATGGAAGGAGAAACTAGATCTGAGTTATGTGTTAAGATCACTTTGACAACTATCTGAACAGTATATGAGAAGTGCACAGGAGTAGAGGTACAACTAGTAACCTGTTGCATCATAGTAAGCTAGAGACTCTCAGAGATTCCTTTCAGCTTTGAACAGTCTCTGGTTATATGCTCTCCTTACCAGTCTTTTTTTAGTCACATTTTTTCCTATTTATTGTTACTTAAAAAAAATAATGCTTCTTATGCACATGACAACTTTGGATACATGTCAGACAGCAAAA
>NDGM010958753.1:0-11704 GCA_002564305.1 Octomys mimax | reverse complement strand
TCTCTCTCTCTCTCTCTCTCTCTCTCTCTCTCTCTCTCTCTCTCTCTCTCTCTCTCTCTTTCCGGTACAGGGTCTCACCATGCAGCTTGGACTTACAGAGATCCTCCTGTCTCTCAGCGTCTCCAGCGCTGGGATCACAGGTATGCATCACCACGCCCTGCACACCAACATCTTAATGGGGATTCAAGGATTTAACTTTGTCACTGAGTGTTTTGGCACCAAGTAGGGGCCAAGTGACATCCTGAAAAGCTTCATGGAAAAGGGCCTTGTAACATCTGAAGACAGAAAAGGGCCAGAAGTACACTTTTTTGTTTTATCTTTAATTGACCAATAATAATTGCATATATATATGGGATTTAAAAGTGTTACATCAATATCAAATTATCATTGTGTGCCCAGCAGTGCTGACGTGTGTGGCAGTGAACTGGTGCGCTGGGCCATCCATGGCATCCTTTCAGCAAACTCAGATGTGCTAACGTAGCTGATTTGAATTTCATTGTGTTCCAGTATTAAGTGTCATTTATTTTTGAACTTTAAAGCTTATTTTCACTTGAACCTTGTTAATGTTTGTGCTTATATAGACAAGGTCACAAAACTAATCGGTCACCACCACAAATGCTTCCACAAATGACTTCAGATATCACTCATGTTTTGGGAACACTAGGTTATAGAAGGTTAAGGGTGTCCTCCTTACCCAGGTCGAGAGGGAGTTGGTGTAGGTACTGGGTGGCATCCACCCGTGGTCTCACCTGCTCTGGTGAACCCACTGTTGCTGTATCTTCAGAGCTGGCAGCTGGGGTTGGCATGTGGGACAGCGCCGAGAGCCAGGGCACACGCACTTGGAGGGGAACCCAAGAGCCTACATCCCCGAGCTTCAGGAGCAGGAGTGACCCAGCGGCTGTTTTTCTCTGGAGATGGCGTGGGCACCCAGGCTGGCAGGGCCCGCTTCCAGACCACACTGGCCGCTGATTCATTCCAGCTTCTGAGTCTCAGGTGTATTTCTTTCGAGGCTTCCCCAGACTGCACTGAAGGAGGTGGGAGTTCTGGGAAGCTTTGTTTTTGTCTGGCTAAGTTGCTGCAGCACAGAGCTGCTGCGGTGTGAGGTCTCACGTGTGGGGCTTGGCCTCCAGTGCGGCGGCATTCAGAGGTGGGGCTTCGGGAAGGGCTGCACCATAAGGGCTCAGACTTCATCAATGGCTAGTCCACTAGTCCACTGTGAGCTCAAGCTTGGTGGTCTTATGAAGAGGTGGGCCTGACTGGAAGAAGTAAGTGGGTGGGGTGGGCTCTCAAGGGCACATTTCGTCTCTGGCCTTTTTTCTCTGGCTACTTTTTCTTACTGCTACTTTCCTTTCTGGCTGTTGTATGTTGATCAGTTTTCTTTCTCCATGTCCTTCAGCCACAGTGTTTTCACCTTTCTGTGGGCCTAAAAGCAGTGGAGCCTGCTGCCTATGCACTGAACTCTCTGAAGTCATGAGCCGAAATGAATCTGTCCTCTTGGGATTGCTGTTCATAGGCCTTTGTCACAGTGACAGAAGACTGCAAACACAAATACCACCACAATGATTGAGCTCCAGCTATTTGTGGATGAACAGGAGATGCATAATCTGTTCATTATTATTGAGTGAGTGACTGATTTAAAGAAAGCATTGAGCTTGAATTAGTCCCTAACATCTTGATGACCCAAGTTTTGTAGTTTAGCCTAGAGCTGCAGCCCAGTGAATATCTGTTGGGTAAATTACTGGATGGCGTGGGTGCAAGGACCACAGGCCAACATTCAGAGGGATTCGTGGGTCTTGGGCCTGCCTCTTCTGAGCTCTGGGTTCCAGGGCAAATCAGACCATGTTTGCAGTCTCTGGGCTAAGACAGCGTACAGGTTGGTGTATTGTGTCAACTTCAGGAGTTTACAAGTTTAATTACAGTGACTCAGCAGGGAGACAGGGTTCTTACTTTGTAAACATCCTCATCCTATACAAGAGGAGGGCATGGACATTGTGTGAGTTCTACACCCCCACCCCAGGGTAGCCTGCTTATAATATAAGGAAAGGAGAGAGGCAGCTGCTGCTGTTCCTCCCTTTGCTCTTTGCTGTTTTCTGTCACCATAGACTGCCACCTTCTGCCATGTGCCGCTCTGCCTTAGAGCCAGCCAAATATAGACTAAAACCTTCACAAGCTGTGAGATGAATAAACTTTTCCTTCTGGGTGTTGGGTATTTTGTCCCAGCACAGAGAAAAAGCTAACTGAGACAGAATTTGGTACCAGGAGTGGGGTCATTGCTGTTACTACAGACCTGACCTTGAGGATAATGAGCCTTTAAAAATGGCTTATGGAAAGAGATAAGAAAGGTTCAGAGAGGTTGCCCAACAGAGAAACACTGGAATGCCTTTGGCTGTTCTGTATGAGAGATTCTGGCTAGAACTCAAAAGAACAAAATACTAATAAAAATTCTACCTATAAAAACTAGGATTGAGAGCTTTCTGAAAAAAAAGAAGGGCCAGTGAGAGTGCTCACTGGACTGTACCTGCTTAGGACCAGAGTTCACTCTCAGGCACCACATGCCATGCTGACCCCAACCCCAGGTATGCGAGCCAGCCACCAAGACCAGGCATGGTAGCACACACCTCTAATTCTAGTGCTGGGGAGGCTGAAACAGGAGGATCACTATGAGTCTGAGCTGTGTAAGACCCTGCACCAAATACACAAATCAAATAAAAAAAAAAAATAAAGGCAGTGACATGGAGTAGCCAGTTCCTTGTGTGTCTCCAGTCCTGGCCACATCCCAGGGCCTTAGAGGAACGAAGTCCACTTGAGGCTAAATTTGACAATTTGCCAGCTGGTGGTGGTTTCTCGAATGTCTACTACGTGTTTGCCTAGGTAGGTGCTGGAAGGTCCTGAAATACAGTTGATCAAGTACTTTTCATGACATAAGTCATGTTTTTGAAAATGGTACACACACATACATAATTAGGAAAATCAGGTACATGACAGATGTCTATAGACATGACAGGCCCTTAGGAAAGGCTTTTATAAACCTATTATAAACCTATAAACTGGGCATGAAAATGGGTTTGTAACAATTGTCAGAAAGAGTGGCATTCCAAATCGAACATGGGAGCGACACAGAGGTGTTCAACACATGCAGTGGGGGGATCAGGAAGGAGTGGAGAGGATCCTGGCAGAGCAGGACTTCTGTCTGTTTTTTTCTATTTTAAACTTTCAAAATTTATTGGCCTGATTTTTTTAGAGCAGAAAGGTTACAGCGACACTGAGCAGTGAGCAGAGTCCCCACATACTCCCTGTTCTCACACGACCATAACCTCCCCTGCTCTTGGCTTCCTACCACACAGTGGTGAGTGTGTGTTTCTTGACTCTCCACTCCATACTGTTAGACCCTCATAAGGCAGGATGCTGGGTTCCGTTAGGAGTTCCCTGGTGCAGTCCTGGTCTATCGATGTAAGTCTCTATTCTTGGAGGATTTTTTAAAGGAATTATCGTCTGTGATAGCCAGTTTAGATTCCTGGACCTAAATGAAATTCCCAGAGCTCTGCCTCCTCCTGTAGCGGAGCCCCTTGCTTCTTGCTCCTTTTCCTTCTGGTAATCGAGTGTCTACTGGTTGTGGCCGTAGAAGGACTGCAGGTGGCAGGACTAAAAAATACTGCATTGCCCCATAAAATACCTCGTTCCAGCAACTCATATACTTTTCCAAAGGGGAAAAAAATGAAACACGTATGTAAGACAAAGTGTACTCTGCATGCCGAGTGGGTCGGAGAGATGGAGATCTTGATCATTAGCGAGGGCTCTGTGGAGGAATTAAGTTGTTTAGCTCATAGCTCCAGGCCTGGTGGAATAGGTAGGATTTCACTCCAGCCCTCTGTGGGGTGCAGGCTGCCAGGGTCTAGGCTTTGAAGTGGTTTCCCCTCCTGTGATGTAACTGGATTCCCTTGCCTGGCTCTGAGAGGCGCTCGCTCTCGCCCATTCCCCAGGCTAGTCACCCCGCTTTGCCAGCTCATGGGTTTGATCTGACTGCCTCTCCGGTTCCTGGCAATTTGCCCCCAAAGCCTTTATTTCCTAGGCAGTTTGAGAAATGAAGATTATACTGCGTGCTGCTGGTTTGTGTGTTCTTGGGTGTGTTGGGGGAGGGGCAGAGCTGGGCTGGGAGAGCTGCGGTTACTCTCATCTCTCTCAATTCTCTCTCAATTCAAAAGTCCCCGTTCAACTTGGATTCAAGTGAGATTACCAATTACCTGTGTGATGTGGCAACAAATGTGGTGCGGTTAAATAAAGCATTCATTGCAGTAAGAGACGTATCGCTGTTAATCCCCTCGACATGCTCCCCCCAGCTCACACACTCTTCGCCATCCTTGCCGCTTCTTAAGCAGTGCTGCGAGTCTGCTTTCACGAGTTTCCGTAGCTGTGTTGTCCTAGGTGCCTCCATTTTCTGAATTGACTCAAAATACCTACCTTTCCAGGTCATTTCGACTCGAGATGAGCCAGGAGTAGGGCAGCGCCAGCTCAGGGAACGAGGCAGATGAGGACGCAGCAGCCTGCAAGCTTGCCTTTCTTCCCGACAAACTCAGCAGCAGCAGGCGCTGTGTTCTTGATCTTGCCTTGTAAAGACACTCACGAGAGAGACTCCAGATCTGTGTTAGACACAAGAGGGCTGGCTCAGTGCATGTGAGGGGACGGGACTAGACTGTGTTTTTCATTATAAAGTGTGAAAAAAATTATTTATCATATATTATGATCTAGCTATCTATATTTATCTATCATCTCTATATCTATCATCTATCTATGAATCTATCTCTATATTTCTCTATCCATCTGTATCTCTCTATTTCTCTCTATCTCTCTATTTCTCTCTCTCTCCATCCATCCATCCATCCATCCATCTACCTATCTGTTGTCCCTATATACTGGCACAGATGAGTGTTTTATTCGTTGGAATCATGGGTATCTTCATTTCGAGGCCTTTCCAGGGGCTAAAGCCTGGATCCCACTCTGTTCTGGGTCCCACTGCCTTTGAGGGAAGTTACATCCCCAGAAGACCATATACTTGTCATGTTTTGGTCTCTTGTATAGATGACTTCATTAAATTTCACAACTGTGTGAGACACATTGTGGGACACTCTAGGGACATCTGTGTGAAACTCACTATACTTATTGTGAGAAAGGTTTTGAGAAATACTACCTTACATTGCACCAGGAGGATGATGACAACGAAAACCCCACGGGAAGAAAAGATTTTTCTCAGGTTTCAGACATGTTCTCCTGAACTGTGGTTTCTCAGGGAAGCAGGCTCACTGTAGCTTTGCACAAGGCCTCCCGGGACAGGTCCCTGCTCAACTGAAATCGATCATCCTTTGTACTGTGGTTTTGATCTTACAGCTAGTGTGACATATCTTGGACTCCTACTCACTGTGCGTTCTTTGTGGAAAATTCTTTGGCTGGGTTTCTAACCCTACCATTCAAGCACCGTGTGCTGTGAGTGCTCATTTTGTCTTGTATTCTGTAAAATCATTGGGAGGGGGTGGAGGTTAAATGGCATTTATTTGAAATAGTTTACAATTTGGAGATTAAATGATTTCTGCTCTCAACCCAAGCCCTCTGTCTGTGTCCTTCCCACTGAGGGAACGAGTCCAGTTTCCTGCTCTGGGCAGGGACCAGGCAGGGGGACAACGAGCTATTCATGGTGGACTTGGACATCCTGCTCCAGGGCCCAGGGTGCTTGCGCGGCTCGGGGACAGTCTGTGATTCTGAGCACACAGCATGCCTGACCTAAGAATTGTCCCACTTCTTGGGTTCAAACCCAGCACTGGGGATGGGGGGTGGAATCAAGTGGGCTCCATCAGGGGAGAGGAGCAGCCAGCCTCCCTCCACCTGACACACCTGGCTCGGAGGAGCTGTAGGAGGTGCTGGGCGTGGTCCTGCCCACGCGGGCTTCACCATGCTGACAGAGGAGGTGCCAGGCGTGGTCCTGCCCACGCAGAGTCTGCCACACTGACAGAGGAGGTGCCAGGTGTGATCCCTGCCCACGCGGGCTCTACCATGCTGATGGAGGCCTTGGCCTTGGTTCTGCCTGTGCAGCCTCGGGGATCCTTTCCTTCCTTGGTCGGGGGCAGGGCGTCAGGTGGCCCCTTTGCCTTGCTGTCGTCACATGCAAGCTGCTTGACCTTCCTAGAACCAGGTCCCCTCCTCTATGAAACAGAACCAGAGCAACACGACACAGCAGTTTCAAGAGAGGAGGGAGACCACACACGTGAGCCACTGGCACGCGGCCATCAGGCAGTGTGTGCTGGCAGGCGCGGTGGGCTCATCAGGCCAGTCTGTCTCTTTCTGTTGCCCAGGCTGGCCTTGGACTCTGGCTCAGGCATCCTCCTGCCTTAGCCGGGGCTATAGGCTCGGACCGCTGTGTGAGTCTCGAACTTCAGCCTCACAGCTCACGAGGTTTGAGCACTGTGACCTTCATTGTTTCTGGTGACTTCCGAGGCCCGAAAGCTGTTCCGTCCGCAGCATCAGGAGATGGAGCCCAGCGCCTCACTCACGCTAAGTGCCTGCACTGCCACTGAGCAATGCTCTGCGCCTTATTATTTGTGTGTCACTCATAAGGCCTCACATAAGGCTATCTGTGCAAAAGTGAACTGCGTTTTTAGAACACTTGTTGAATTATTTATGAATAGAAAAATTCAGATGCTGTGCTTCTGATGTGATTTATTTTTCTCCTAAGATGGTGAGGGTATAAGGAATATATTCTGCTTTTTTCTGTTATTTATAATTTAAAAAAATGAATAGCTGGTAATGGTAGCGTGTGTCTGTAATCCTAGCACTCAGGGAAGCTGAGGCAGGAGGATTGCAAGTTTGAGCCTAATTTAGGCAATTTAGGAACCTAGGGAAATACTATCTCCACATTAGAAAAAAAAGAGCTAGGGGTGCAGTTCAGTACAAAGGTCCTGGGTTTGGCATGTGTGCGTGCGTGTGCACACACACACACATGTGCACGCACACCCCCACACCCACACGTACACCCCCACACACATCACAGACAAAGCCCTTACCAAGTCCTAGGAACTGGACAAGAAGCCACCACAGACAGAAAACTAAGGTAGGGCTGGGGCAGCAGCAGACAAATACAAAACGGTGCCACAACACACAGTTTGCGCCACCCCAGCGAGCCCCGGGTGGAGGAGCTCGGCTGCTTGCTGCCTACGGGAGTCCGAGGGGAAGCGATCGTCGGAACAGCCACATCTGAAATTCAGATGCATATAAAGTTCCACATTTTTAACTCACTGAAATGCCCTGGCTTTCAGGACTTGCTCTAAAACTTTTCTGTAATAGAAACAGGAGCAGCAACAACTGCACTACCCAGCTCAGAGAACGGAGAGACGCGCTCATCTGACTAATCATGAGGGGCCCGCCACTGAATGAGCTCCTGTCAGGCACTAGGCCACTCAGTGGATGTCCTCGCACTTACCCCTCATCGGGCCCTTTGTGTGAGCACCCAAGGTTACCAGGAGGGGACGTTGGGGGAGGACAGAGCATGTCAAGCTCCGTGAGGTCAGAGAATGTTTCTATTCATGCATTCACTGTGTCTCTGGTGTGTGGCCTGGCGTGTGCAGGTAGCAGAGGTTTAAGTGATTTTGATGACGGATGGAATAACATGACCTGCTCACGATGTACAGCCAAAGGACTCGGACAACTTAGATTTAACACAGTCAGGGCTACAGGAAGTCTTTTTCTTTCCTAATGTGGAAAAGAATCAAAGCAACACCTTTTGCTCACTGACTGTGCCGGAAAGGGGTGATCCTGGTAGTCAGACGACTTTCAAACATCAAAGATGTTGACTGCAGGGAGAGCTCTCTTAGCTGAGTGTAGATGGTGGAGAAGGGACCGTGTCCTCCTCTTAATCCGATGTGTGCCCATGAAAAAGAGAAGCAGACAGCATCACAGCCGAACACACTGCTCTCGCCCTCCCTTTCTTTTAACTAAGTGCTGCTGGCCTCTTCCCTTTCACGAGTGCTGGATTCGGGGTTGGGGGCTCGGGGGAGATTCCCACTTTTCATTGTTTCTCCATTTTGGTGTGACTCCAGGAGTCTCCAAAAGTAGAGACAAATGAGTTCGGTTTTGAGACACCCGCCTTCTTAGTTTGACCAATAACCTTCAGTCAATGATGTTTTATTTTTATCTCAGCTTCTGGTCATTGAGATCATTTTGATTTCAGAAAGGTTATCAAAATTTGGGGGTATGAACTCTATGTGTCAAGAACTGTGGAGATCTGAGTTCTGGGCAGGCCACTCTGGCAGAGAACAGTGGCCTGCTCTTTATCGGACTTTACTTGGACCATTTGGCCCAGAGTGAGCAATGTTTTCTCTAAGTCAGGTCCTATGACGGATGATGGGGACATAGCACTGGTGGAGTCCAGGCCGTACTTTGCGGGTAAGAGGTGGAGGCAGACGAGTGTGGAGATCGCCCTGTCCTTGTGCGTGAGACCTTAGGAGGCAGCACGGAAGTCTGCAGATACACAGAGCGGGTGAGGGGAGGGCAGAGAGGAGAGCGACCTTCCAGGAGGGCAAAGGTGCCAGCTGGGGCGCAGAACCACGAGCAGGCGCGCACCCCGCTGGCAGCAGCCTGGCTCCTCCTTCTGTCTTTGATTGGCCCACGCCGAGGGCTGTGTGCACAGTACTGCCTGGCTCCCGCTGGCCTCGGGCCTCTCGTCTTCATCGTCTCGGGTGCTTCTCCCACGGTGCTAAGTCTCCGATTTCTTCCCATGGTGGTCTGCCGATGCCCGTGTCATGCCGGGGCGCCCTGGCCTGGGTGCTGAGGGGCTGACCCGTCTTTAGCCACCAGCATTCACGCTGTCATTTTACTCGTTCTTCCTGCAATTCTTGTTTCTTCTTTGTTTCTGTTCTACTCTTCACTGCACAGCTGAGGTGATCTCTGGTTATTCTGAGAATGTGGCTAACAGGTTGCCGAAATCCTGAGTATAAAGGCTCCTGGGTAGAGCTGGCGGTCTCTCCTACTTTTAGGTACTGAGGGATTCCTGGAGAAGCAGGGCCCTCACAGCCCGCTGAACTCTAAGGCCACGTCTATGCCCCCGAGTCCCAGTTGTAGCTTACTTTTCTCCTGGAGTCCATGGTTTCCCCCCACGGCTGGAGGCCCATGAGGGGCAAGGACGCCAGCCAGTGCTTGGTCTCCTGGTAGGAACTTGAGGGCAGGTAGTTGCCTTCGGCAACCCCGAGATGGCCATGTTAGGGAGCTGGGCTCTGAAAAGGAGCCACCCTCACATTTTTCCTTCCAAACATCTGCAGGTTGTTAGCCTGATTTATTTTGAATTAAAAAATCTTTTGGAGCTGGCTGACAGCTTATTTTAATTCCCAGCTGTTAAAATGTTTCAGCCATTGGAATGAGGGGCCCGGGCCTGGCTTTTGATGTGGTGGGAATGGCCTAGAGCTCAGGTGCACCTGGCCGACCTGCCCTTCTCATTCAGGCCCTTCGAAGCTTTATTTCCTTCTGTTTAAGAGCTTGGTGCTTTGAGCTCTTTGTTTATGGTCTACTTTCTTAGGCCTTGTGGGACCGGTGGCCGAGGGAGTTTAGCTCACATTCCAGGATGCGTGGCTTTGGTCCAGACCACGGCGCTTTGTGGCTGCTTTAGATTTTTGCTGGATGAGTGGGGGAACAAACACATACATAAATGAGTTTATATTTAATTAACACAGCCCTGTCCTTTTCCAAAATATGCTGAAACAGACTTCTTGCTCAACGATGTGATTCTTAGACACGTTTTCAAGGTTTTGCTGCAGATTTTTGGCTCTGTGAAGGCCCTGGGTGAGCAGGTGGCACACCTGCCTCCCCCAGTGATTTTGGATTCTGAGTAGAGGATTTGTTCTGGGCCACCCCCAGGCCACTGCAACACATCTTGCCATTCATATTTCTTTTAAAGTTGGTTTCCCCGGAGACTGACCACCACTGGCCACTTTTGCCTCTTGAGTGACCCTTTATGCCTTCAGACCCTCATGACCCTCCACTGCTCCATGGACGCTGGCTGCCAGCGTGTGCTCCTGGCTTTTAAGGTGATTTTCAGTCTTGTTACTTGACATCGTTGCTTATTCCTCAGCCTCTGTGTACCTGCATGAAGAGAAACGGTGAGACCTGTGAGATCGGGAGACTTACTGCTGCAGGGAGGAGGGAGTGCCCAGTAGGCATGCGAGGATCCAGTCTTGTTTTTCACGCATGTTGAACCAGGTAGCAAACAGATTGACCTACTGGTGACAAAGAGTGTGGAAAAGGTCACTTTGAAATTGTGCTGATAGTTGCAGCAAAGGAATGCACTGTGAGAATGAAGTGGATCTGCGGCCACGGGGTCTGCATGAACGGCAAAGATGAGCAGGACCGGAGCTGGGCACCTAGGACCAGAGCGGCTGAGGCTCTGCGGGGCAGCGTGACAGTGCTGCACCCGCCTCGTCACTTCTGACGTTTAGCTGCTGTCCTTTAGAATATTTTCTGTGGTCATTTCTGTGGATATATATATATATATATATATATATATATATGATATATATAACATATATATTCCATAATCATTTTTCTACCCTAACTTTTATCTTATTGTTTTGGGTGAATGACCATCTCTGGGATGGTTTAGGTTATGAGAAGGTGGTTTAGGCTCTCTAGGAAGATACAGGAGAAAGAGAAGGGAAAAGAGGCAAGTGTAATTACACCATCTAGTCTCCAAGATGAAGCCCAGCTCCATCTCGGGGAGTCTGGAGTTAGATTTCTATCACGTATTTGCTCCCCTCATTTCAAAGTATTCTGTTGTGTTGCAGGTCTTCGGTTACATCCTCAGGAACTTCAGTTGGAGTAGAAAACCAGGAGGGCCTCCGCTTCCTGAAGACCAGCCCTGCTGCCCCTCTGCCCACGAGCTGGAAGAAGGCGCGGTTCTATTTTCTGGAAACGGGAGGAAATTAATTATTTGCTAGAAAATGTGTGCTTAGTAGCTGTCTACCATCGCATCTGGACAGTATTTTCTGAGGGGTTTATCATTATATAGCCGGAAGCAAGTTAATTGATTTTCTGATGATGCATTCATTCCCAGTGGAATAGTGCTATTCTCCCACCAGGTCTGCTGTCTCTAAAGACCCCTCAAGTCCTAAGAAACGTACCGTGCTGAGTGTTAGAGGAGTAAGTGAAGGCGAGGAGTACTCTGAGTTGGACAAAACTTTGGAGAATTGTTTTGGACAAGCAGAGCCATGCTGTGAATGTCACCGTCCCAAAGGCCGTGACGCTGGGCGCTCACCTCCCAGGTCTGCTTTCACATCTAGAATTCATTAAAATGTCCAGAATGCTAATTTCCGGGCCATCCTCAAAGATTCTGCTCAGAAGTTCTGAGCGGGCCCGGGACTGTGAGCTCAGCGTCCCCGCGCCCGCCTGCCCTGGAGGGCTTGGGGCCCCGGGCCAGGGCCGGGGAAGCGGCCGGAGCCTCCCTGCCACCAGGGCGTCCACAGCTGGCCGGGACTGAGGTCTCCCCCACGTGGTCTCTCGGAGGCCGTCGGAGGGCCGCGCGACAGGAGCCTCTCTCGTCACTCCGACCGCTTACTCTTGAGTTGTGACCGCTGTGCTGATTGCAGAGTCCTTGGTAGCTTTTAAAACTACACTAGTATAATTTCAAGTCAGGAATTGTAATGCCTCCTGCCTTGTCTTTATTGCCCAGGATTGC